>JAECUM010014721.1:0-55513 GCA_016617855.1 Megalonaias nervosa
ACTGGTCACAAAAAGGACTATCATCTGATGCCCACATAGTGTGCAAATCCATTGACAGATCTGCATGGATGTAGGGACCATTCTGTATGTAGAATCTGACACTTCCTGAAGAAAGAATCAGCCAAGACACCGAGTCTGCAGGGAATATGTCTGATCTGGATTGTGATGTTAAGATGTGTGCACCAACACTGAAACTTCTAGATCGGCTGACAAAGGCAATTTGGTAAAACCCTGTTTGAGGAGGTATGCCACAACCACTGAGTTGTCAGAAACAATTGAGTTGACCTTCCGTTGGAGATGGTCTCTCCAGAAATTAAAGGCCATGATGATCATGTTCATTTCCAAAAGACTGCTGTGGAGATATGTGTACTCTGGACCCCACTGATCACAGGCAGTGTTGTACCCCAGCAACGGGTAGGTTCCCTAACATTGGATACATACATCCATACATACGGTCATTCTGGTGAAATTTTTTTCCCTGAGGAATTCCTTTTCTTGAGCCAATCTTAGTTGTACCACTGAACCAGGAATGATATTATGTCACTCATGACCCCAATCCTGGAATCTAGTGACATTGAAAAGGGCATCATTGAGACAGCAAGGCTATCTGTAAAGGGCACATGTAAAGGCAACCCAGTGGAATCAGATCTGCTGCTGTACTGAACAATCCAAGGAGTTGCTAACACTCTGTAAAAATGAGCTCTATGAGTTCAATGACTTGGACTACCTGAACATGGGGAAGAGGTAAAAAATTGTGATGGATAAGAAATTTCTTATCATCATGGATGTACCACTCAGATGGCAACAAGTCTCACTATTTCCAATTTATCAGAAACCCAAGATCATGCAAAAGGGAAAGGAGATTGTTCCTTTCCTTGACAAGAATAAATCTTATCATATGTTTCTGGAAGATGTCATCCACATACACTGCCATTGCAGTAGATGTGGTTGAACAGAGCTGGGCAACAGCACAGTTTATTATTTTCAAGAGGGCCCAGGAACTGATGTTTAAACTGAACAAGAGAACTCAAAAACAGGTTAACATTCCACTGATATGCAAACCAAAGGAATTTACATGAGGATGGATGGATCAGAAGGTAAAAATATGCATAGGTCAAAACGAGACTAATAGAAAACAAATGTGGAAGGATGGAAATTCAAACTGATCATACTGTCTCCATCTTGAACTTTTGTGGGACTATAAAGTTGATTGATCAGCTCAGGTTGATGATCAGCCTGAAACACTCACATTTTTGTTAAGGAAATACTTGGAGTGGAACCCCAGAGATTATGAATTTCGAACAATCTCCACTGCCCATTTGTCAGTGAGCATTCCAATCTCTTTTTTTGCTGCAAAACTCATCCTTCCCTGAATCTGACAGTACTTCTGTCAGAAGTGGGGGAGGATGAAAGGGGAGGGAGTTGAATAATGAAATCCAAAATCCCTCCAAGATGAAATCAATTGCCCACTTTTATTGCAGAAAAATGGCAATTGAATGATGGCTGAAGTGCAAGTGCAGCCTGTTTGTTGTGGGAACAAGACAATGGCAAGAGTTCAGAGGATTGGGAATAGAGAAACTCTGTCTCTTACCCCTGATACAAGACTGCCTCTTGAAACTGATTGGATGATTTCTTCCATATACTGCTTTGTGATCAAGACTGATTTTGTGATTCTGCAGCAAACAATCTCATGTTCTTTTGTCTCTGACCATCATGTCATTGAGGATGAGTTGGACAGGGTTTGTAAGTTCGTGGTGGGTGAGCAGTATGCAAATCTGATGTATTGAGAACAAGGTGGCTCGGTAAGATGGTCAGCAGCCAAAACAGCATTATATGGAAGTGTGGTATGATGGGACAGATCATCTGAAGATTGTATCAACCCCATGTGCCCAGGTGAACAGGTCAGAAGGCCATGCCTGGATGTGCAGGGGGACTTATGCTCACTGGGCTGCCAACAATTGGGGGACATTCTCCCAAACTATAAAAATTACCAAAGAAGGCAAAAGATAGACATACAGGTAAAAACTGTCCAGAACTAATAACTTCATCACTGCCTTCAGCACCAGGCGACATACATGTAGTTCCCATGACAGTGTAGCAGGCTAAAGAGAAGAAAAGTCTGCAGCCCCAGGTTCCTTCAATTTGGCAGATATATCAGTTATAACAATAGCAGCTGGTAGTGTACGTTGTACCTTAGATTGGGGGGGGGGGGAGACAGTAACATCCTGCACAAGACTGGCCCGTGTCTCCTTGTTAGGATGAATACTCTTAGATTCCCTTAATTTCTCCCTGCTCTTAGCATTTGGTGCAGGCTAGACAAGATCTCTCCCTGCTCTTAACATCTGGTGTAGGCTAGACAAGATTGGTGTTGAGAAAAAGATGATTTTCATCTGTTAGTAGGGCTGGATTCATGAGGTAACAGGCTCATATTCCTATTAAACATAATGTGATTGGGGAACATATTTAAAGGAGAAAGCTTAAAACTAGCATAACCTGGTGATACAAGGGAAGGTAACAGGGAACAGTTATTGCCCTTTGTCTCCATAAGATATGAAAGAAGAATTTTCATCTTTAGCAGGGCTGGATTCAGGAGGTATGATTGAAATTTGATTGGAAATATGGACTCCAGAGTGGTAACAAGCAATTGATAATGGACAAAGACACACAAATGTACAACACACAAAGATGATACACTATTGCCTTTAATGATGCAGAGCCCTACCATAATCTCCACTGGTTTTATGGTCAAATTAGATAATAATTACAGTAAAATTTCTCATATTGGACAACTTCATATAAAAGGCATCTACTCATACATAACAATATTTATAAGCCCTGTTCTTAATTTTACCATCATGATTACCCTCCAATACAAAGTATACTAGTCCATAAAGAAGTACAATACAGTCATTTGTTCACTGTCCTTTATAAATAGATTACACTGTATAACTTGCGGCAAAACTATAAAAAGCCAATAACTTACTGCCTCCGGCAAACAGTTACTGGAGGGAACATGCCTGAGATCAAGGAAAGGATGGTTGAAGAAGTCATCAAAACTAATCCTCTTATCTGGATCGCGTTGCAGAAGGCATAAAAGAAAATCCCGGCAATTATCTGATATCTCAACACCAAATGGTAACTGAAAATGATAAAAGAAAAAGATCATGACTTATTCCTGAAAGGAACGGTATAATTTTAATTGCATGTGTGCCATTGGGAAATATAATCTGACTGCTTTGATATCTGCACTTTAGTTGGAGATTAGATTTTACAGACAATTCTATTTTAATGTAAAGCCACATTTATTCATTGCATTTAAAACAGAAGAAAAAACTAATACAAATGCACCTGTGTCATAGTTCAGTTGTTGCTATCAGCTACTAAGGCATTTTATCCGCATTAAGGTGAGTTACCTCCGTATGTAAAACAAAAACAAAACTAAAACGGGGATGATTTTTTTTTTTCTTACCATGGGTAGACTGCAAAAGTGAGAAAAGACCATAGACTAAATGATGATAATTTATTCCTTAAATTTATTAAAACGCTTTGATGTTTAGGCTACTAACATATAGTGCAGAAAATGTTTTCACTAAGTAATTATGAGGTATCTGCAATTACATTTAATAACAAAAGCAACCAATGTTGACCATTTCAAACGACTGTATAATTCAAACAAACAACTTTTTGTCTGAAACATTTACAGATTATGCATATGGTCAAAGAATTATTATAGCTGTCTCAATATACCTCAACAGGACTTGGATCTCGTATTTTTTCTTCCAGTTCCTTGAAACTTTTTGATGCAAAGGGGGCTCTTCCAAACAAACATTCTACAATTTAAAATGTCATATTAATTTCTTAACACATGTAATTACCAATGCTTCAATATTATTCAGGGTGTTTTTTCTTCCTCCAGGGAATTTTCAAGAATTTCTAAAAGTTTTTTATAAAAAAATTCATTATAAGACATAACTTGTCATTCACAGGACAAACCATTCACACGATAAACAGTTTATATATATATATATGTGTGTGTGTGTGTGTGTGTGTGTGTCTCTATCTTAAAATGTCGCTATTTCCAAAATCTATTCAACCTATCCCTTTATCTGCCTATATACATGTACACATCTGCTTTTGCACTAACTACTGGTATATCTGCATTTTAATTCTTTCTGATCTATATATCTATGTGTATAATTTACATGTATAATTTTAGATAACTTTATTGGCATATGGTTGCAAGGTGCCAACAGAGATACAAAGGAAACAAAAGTATCAATAAATATAACTTGAATTCCTTAAAATATACCAAGGCAGACATTTAGTTTATTTGCAGGATTAAAGCAATTATGCAATTCAGTCTACACTCATCTGTTGCAGGTACAGTGTGTCTGCCATTTATAAACATGGCCTCCCACAGCTGCAATATTAAAATCATTTGAAACTTTTTAATAGTACAGATGAAAGATTTTTGATAATATACACAGGAATATGCCATTCTCTGAACTAGTCCAGCTTAATGTTATCAAGGTTTCACCAAAAAGGAGGAATATTAAAGCAAACTTCAAACTTTGGAATAAGGCTATACACTAAAACTTAGTTAATGCTATGTATTCACTTCTCAAGTTCATATCCATCATTTTGGCGAAAAGATATGACCAAGAATAAGCAATTTCATGAAAAATATGGATTTTTTATATCTTGAAAAACATTTACTGCCTAATTGTAACACTATTCAGTACAAGAAATATACAAATGAAGTCTGCAAATATTTGTCTATTTTTAGGAACAGGCAAAAACCATTAGCCTCAAGGCATGGCAAATTCTGATCCAACTCCACTAATCCACAGTGTTTACTGCAGTAAATTTTAGGATTCATCCTTTAGAAAAAATTGTTTCAATACTTTGAAATCTTTATTGAATCTCACATATCATTTTTAAAACATTATAGTTTGTATTTTGTTCAATTTCACATGAAAGTTGATGCATGAAAGTGAGTCTCTCAATGTGAATAGAGCACTTCACATTTCAAACGCCAATAAAATCATTAAATATACTATTGCACATCAATACTCATTTCATGCTCAGCTGCCACCTGATCCCACCCACACCCTGGGTTTTCAAAGATATGCTAGAACCTTTGTTTTTGATAAGTAGCAATTTAACCAATGCTACCAAGAACACATTTCCAGTTAATTCTGTATTGATGATAGGGTAGGATGTAGAATTTTACCATTTTGAAAACTGCCAAACTTTTTCAGAATAGAAAATTGGCAGAAGGCTAAAAACAAGTTAATGTCATACCTTTTCATTAATAAGGTATATAGAGAAGTGATAAATTAATTTGATATCAGTCTCTGAATAACTTATTCAACAACAAGAAGATTATAGTACATGGATATAAAAATATAGTGAGGAATATATGACACATTCTCATTTAAGTCTTAGCTTCATGATCTGGCTTAGCACAAATGTGTCTAGTTACACAGAATACAGTACATACAGCATAATAAAATATATAATACAGAATATAATAACACATATAAGTAAGCTGAACAATCCAATTTGGAAAACGTGAGAATTGAAAAAGACACGAGACTTGAAATATCATTTTGACAGCAGGCATAACATGTTGTTGTTGTTGTTGTTGTAGGGTTTAATGCCATTTTTCACCACAGGATAGGCTATACATGGCAGCCAGTATAACTGGTGGAGGAAGAACCCTGGAAAACCCCAGGAAGAACCACCGACCCACAAAAATCTACTGGCAAGCTTTCTCATGTACCCACGTTAGCCAAGTCTGAGACTCGAACACACGCAGACAGAGGTGCAGGCATGACATAATTTGGACAGTAAATATACATTTTTGTGAATTAGAAAAAGTCAAAGTAATGAATTTATGTTTGTCCCAAATGCAAAATGGCACATACTAACAAAGTAACCATTTAAATAGTTTGAGGCAAATAAAATAATTTATCCATTCATTAACTGGTTTCATTTTATAAAGTTATTATTAGTGATCATGTCAAGATACATGTATGATTTTTATTTAAGCTTTACATCACAGAATTTCCAATAATTTTTACCTATGCAACCCTGCTGACAGCAAAATATAATTTTTGTACAATATTTTAGATTTAATTAAATACTTATTTAAAGACATCCAATTATGCATTTTTTTGTAAATCTTTTCAATGAATGATAAGTTAACAAAATGAGTGAAAAAATTACAAACTGAATTCATTTCATGTGGCTATTATATTTGTCAAACATGTTCCAACTTTTTTGACTTATATGATTTCAGAGACATACATTCCCACTAACAATGATCATCTCCAGTTAAAGATCTTGTTAATGTTCATGTTGATGGAAAATTATTTAATGATATTTATTCCATGTTTCAGTCTGAGGATGTTCATGTTGATGGAAAATTATTTAATGATATTTATTCCATGTTTCAGTCTGAGGATGTTCATGTTAATGGAAAATTATTTAATGATATTTATTCCATGTTTCTGTCTGAGGATGTTCATCCTCTATATTATTTTCTCATAATTAAATGTTCAAGATCATGTGAGTACCTTCAAGAAAATACAAACACAGAATATACTGAAAACTTTGTACAGACTAAAATGTTCAAGACAATGCGAGTACATTCAAGAAAATATAAACACAGAATAAACAGAAAAATCTATATAGACTAAAATGTTCAAGACCATGTGAGTACATTCAAGAAAAATACAAACACAGAATATACTGAAAAATCTATACAGACTAAAATGTTCAAGACCATGTGAGTACATTCAAGAAAATATAAGCACAGAATATACAGAAATATCTGTACAGACTAAAATGTTCAAGACCATTTGTGAGTACATTTAAGACAAATATAATCACTGAATATGCAGAAAAATCTGTATAGACTTTACGTTGTTTAATCTTAACATTTCATTGAAAAGAAAATACCTGTTGTACCTATATTTGGTGGATTCCAAGCCAAAATATTCTAAAATCTCACTTTTCTCAATGATAATTTTCTCAATCATAAATTGAAAGATTTCAAAGCATGATTGATGTTGTAAGCTTAATATAAATGAATACTGAAAAATGAGTAATTTTTTTTACACATTCAAGGCTGGATTTAGTTGCCATGGCAAACAAACATTTCATCCCCTGCATGCTGAAATAAAGTATACCCAATACCCAACCAGTGTCCAAAACAAATTTCCCATGATAAAGAAAATTAATACTACACAAGAAGTAAACAGTAAAGGGATGCTAAATTACTGAAATAATGAATAAATCCTGTACTAATGAGGCGGTGTAAATGATGCAGTTCTTCATCAAGACTGAAGCGCAGTAAGGGCTATCATAAATATATAAACATGCTCATTGATGACACAACATATTTCAAACTTTTTTCTAAAATTTGCAAAATAACTTAATCATAATAATGCTGCTAAATTTTGAAAGAATAAATTTATTTAAACTTAACTTACAGAAAATAAAATTTAGTATATTTAATAACTGTCTTTTTCCTGTGACTTTTTTCCTTGTGACTTGTTTTTCATGTGACTATTATTTAAAGGCACTTTATCTGTGACTTTTTTCTTGTGACTTTTTCTAAATATTACTTTTATGTAACCTTTTCCTAGATTAAAAAAATGTAAGGTAAAAAATGTGAAAGTTACCAGATAATATGTCTGATAAGAAAAAACGAAGATTATGTTTCATCTTATGCATAGATACAGGAAAAGAAAAGTTATGTGCTTGTTTAGTTTTAGTAAAATAACATTCTTTACACAGCTATGACAATACTTTTATAAACAAAGTAGCTGGTGATTCAACAAGAGCTGAGAAACAGTAGAATTTTTAGATGAGTAAACTACAGCTGAAAAGTGTGTGAGTGTGTGAGTGATTTAGGTTTTTAATGAAGCTTTAACAATTTTTCTGTCATACTGCTACAACGTCTGCAGTGTGACAGTTTATAGTGATGCCTAGCACTGGGGCATCATGCCGCAGACATGTGGCATGACGTCCCACCCAGTCACATTATCCTGACACCAGGCCGACCAGTCCCAACACTAACCTCTTAATGCTGAGCACCAAGTGAGGCAGCTGTTAGTACCATTTTTTAAAGTCTTTGGTATGACTTGGCCAGGGTTTGAACCTGCGACCTCCCGCATCCGAGGCGGATGCTCTAACAACTAGGCCACCGGAGCGATCCAGCTGAAGCTTAATAAGCACATGGGGTGCAAAAACAAAACCATCACAAATCAATAGTGAATCCATCTTTTTGCAAAGAGTGGCATTTCCCACTCCAGCAGCCATACCTTTTTACCTGTATTTGTTATCTTTTTACAGCACCATTTAGGCTCCCACAAATTTTGGGTGCCTCAATACTATAATGATAAAAACTGAAGCAGGCCACGTAACCATGGATACAAAGAAGCCACAGATATGCTTTCAATGGGTGAAAATATTCTGTATACTTTGGCCCTATTGTTCAAGCTGCCTTAAAATTCTGAAATGATGTAATAATATAATTGCTCATGATTCATCTTGGAAAACTGTATACTCTTTCTTAAATGCAATACACTTTTGATCCTAAAAAGTAATATCCTTTCTTCCTTAACTGCATCATACATTTGACCCTTAAACAAAAAATGACACTTTAGAAGTCTTTTATTTATCATGAGGGATAAACGTGAAGTAAATCATCTATTCAGTGAACAAGCAGATCTAATTAGTGGTTTCCATTCGGTTTAATGTTAGCAATGATATCATGGTAACATTATGGATGGTCAAAACCTACCATACAAGATGACTCCTGTTGACCACAGGTCAACCCTGGCATCATACTGGCCCTTACATATAATCTCAGGAGCCATGTACAGTGGAGATCCTCTAAGAGCATGCAACTCGTCCCCCTGGAAAAGGTGCTTGGCAAATCCAAAGTCTGAAATTCAAAACTTTGTTCAGAAGACAGTACTGACATAAATGTTGACTGGTAAAGGAAAACATTGATATGGGGTTGCAAAAGTTACAATAAAAGGTACACAGGATAAAAGTTACAATAAAAGGTACACTGGATAAAAGTTACAATAAAAGGTACACTGGATAAAAGTCACAATAATAGGTACACTGGATAAATGTTTAAGCACAATGCCATTGTTGTAAATAACTTCATGAGTAGTAGACCAAACAATAGCTTGCTTGACATAAGGTTTGCAAATATTCTGTATATAGTTTCATCTAATTCATCCAGAGAATTAAACAAACTGTAGACTATACCTCTGTCTCTTCAGTTACTCTGGATTTCACATTTTCAGACTCTATCATTAAGAAACAAGAGTACTATATCTACATATTATATACCCACCCCATGTCTAATAGTCTTCAGTGCTGATAACTTAAACATTGCAAATACCCACCCCATGTTCAACAGTCCTCTATGCTGATAACTTAAAACTTTTGTGCAGAAACCACTTGTCTTTTTTCATTCACAGTGATCCTGACCATTGACCTTTTGACCCCAAAATTAGTAGGCATCTTCCTTACCCCAATTATATGCATCCTCAAAGTCTGGCACATGTATGTGATATAAAATGAATGTCACTGTGTGGAAACCATTTTTCTTCTTTCAATCACAGGAACCTTGAAGACAGTCTTCTTGACTCCAAAATCAGTAGTCTTATTTCTTTCTCCCAAGTACAAGCCATCTACAAAGGTTCATAACTGTATCGTGGAGAACTTCAGTTACTGTGTAAAAAGCATATTTCTTCTTCCAGTGATCTTTACCTCTGACCCAAAATTGATAGAGTTCTTCCATAACCCAAGTGCATGCCATCCACAAAGTTTGGCAACTGTAGCTGATGGACAAATCTAGCTATTAAGCAGAAACCATCTTTCTTCATGTAGTCACAGTTACCTTGACCTTTGAGCTTTTGACACCGAATGATTTTTCTTACCCCAAGTGTAAGCACGATACAAAGTTTGAAACTGCAGATGATGGACAAATCAAGTTATGCAATACGAAATTGGTAACAAATAGACAGGCCACCAGACAGATGGATAGGAAAAAATAGCGTAATGCTTCACCTTATAGCAGGAATATAACAAACCAGCCACACTATGATCCACATAAATATACTTTAATATGCATGACAGGCAAATGTGACTGAATACTAGTGAATTCTGGTAAATCTATGTGTCTGCTGGATGAAATAAAAAATTCTAATAACGATGTTATATCTAGATATGAAGATATACCAAAGATTAGGTCCCAAATGAAATAAATCTAAGGGAAAAAAACCCAGTAGCAAACCATCACATGTACAATAGTCCAACAAGACTGTTTCCTAAGATACCGTAAAATCTTGTTGGTGATTTAATTTGAGCTATCTTTCCATTAGTTACCACCATAATTAAATGACCCAAAAATACTGAAGTAATTTGCCACAAGGTGTTGTTTAAGGACACATGATGATCAGTTCATGTAAATAAAATCTGAACCAAATAAAATCTCCATTAAATCATCTAAGTATTTAGAAAACTGACAAATTTTGTCACTACAAGTATAAAGTGACATACAATGGAATCGTATAAAAAAAACCAATGCAAACTACAGTACTCCCTCATTATAATGCATTCCATGGAAGCCATCTACTTTTACTACCACTTAATGAAATGGAATCCATGACCATAACAACCTTATAACAAGAACTGTGTTGTAATGAAGGGCTTTATAGTAAGAGAATGCAGCAATTCCATGACATTTGCTGCTAACATGTCTAAAAGAATTTTTTTTGGCCAAATTCATATTAATTAACATTTAATAGTCAGAGAGCCAATTTCATGGAGGATTTATTAGATTATTTTGTATCGGCATGGCCAATTCGAGAAAATGTTTTAGATTAAGGAGGAAATATGAACTTACCTGCAATTTTTAGCACCGGATGGGTAGGGGAGGTAATCAAAATGTTCTGGGGTTTAAGGTCCATATGAGCCACGTTGTGTTCCCTCAGATATTGCAGTGCACTTACTGCAATCAATGAAACATAAAACTTTCAGTTTTGTAATCATGGTAAGGAAGGATTTTTTAATAAAAAATGTTCTCCTCAAATCTTGAAGTACAATGTAAAAAAATAACTCCAAGTTAGAAATGTGAACCATACTATGAAGTATGTGAATTGATTTCCAAACACTTTATCACAAATGTTAAACATAAAATATCTATGTGGCTGATGACACTCATGCCATTGAACCTATGCTTCTGGATCTGCTAAAGTAGAGGAGACAAGTCCCTCTCAGTGGAGTAAATGGTTAAATTGGCCTTATTTTTAAGGCCAAATATTTTAAATACTTGTGCCTTTGCAGAACTGACAAATTTCTTGAGAGTGGTGTTAGCAGGGAAGAAGGGACAAGGGGAACACTGCACATGGCCTTAGTAACTGGCTCATCATAAGGACTTAAAAATGACCTAATTAATACATTATTTGGCTCAAGAGGACTCTTTATTTCACATGCAATTTAAATATTACAGGAAATAAGATTATAAATATTAGTAATTATTTGATATACTGAAATTTTGGCCCTTACATCATGATAAAAGATGTCACAACAAACATGCTATGGCCCTATTAGTGTTAATATTCCTCGTCATATTTTATCTTATCTTGTTTATTCTTATCAATATATAACTGCACAATATATTTCATATTATTTTTTTATTGTATTCATTTTATTTGATTTAATTTATAAAAGGGAAATGCCCCAATTTTAGAACCAAATATCATTCCAAATGTTTGTTTGTGATGTTTCTTTTATCCACATCAACAAACTCCAACTGTGTTTTGGTGTTCCATAAAAAAGGCTGAAAAAATTTTATGGGGGTTTGGGGGTTCCTCCCCCAAATGCGTCTCGAGGGACAGTGCCCCCGATCCGGGGGTCCAGGGGCCCAAAGGCCTCCGACCAAAAACGCATTTTACAATCATAAAAAAATGATCCTGGTGCAACTATCAATCATAATATAAAACAAAATCATCATT
The DNA here is from genome assembly GCA_016617855.1 of Megalonaias nervosa. Lineage (NCBI taxonomy): Eukaryota > Metazoa > Mollusca > Bivalvia > Unionida > Unionidae > Megalonaias > Megalonaias nervosa. The sequence goes on from JAECUM010014721.1 coordinate 12,051, forward strand.
TGAAAAACTAATAAACTTACCAAAAATGTTCAACTTGACTTGAATAATTTCACAGTATTTATTGTCACATGAATTTGTTCTCCAATACTATTGATGCTGAAGTTATTTCATGTGCATGTCAGTGTTCACATTGTAATTAAGTCACATTAATTTGTCAATTTTCCAGCAAACATATTATACTTCTATCTTTTCGTAACAAATCTGTAAAATAAACCAAATACATCAACTATATACAAATAATCCCATACATTCACTTCTCTTTTTCTCCTGCTGATATGCCAGTTGAGATCTTTTTGCGACTTTGGCAAAGATTTCTTTAGCCTTCCTTTTTGTCACCACTGACTTTTTTTTGGCTCAATGTGCAATCGTTTCTTTTCCTTCTCAACAAGAGCCTTTTCCTTTCAAGCTAGTGCTTGTGTTGGCGACATGCAGTATGCATATTTTGATAGAGGGCTGCATCTGTTCTCTCATGCAAGAAATCTTTCTTCTTATAGTAATTAACTGCACTTTTTCCAGATGCCTTCTGAGCTTCAATTTTTCCGTATGCAGCTTCTTTTGTAGGTGCTGTTCCAAACTCTTCCAACCGCGATTACTGTAATTCAGAGTTTTCTTGCAGAGGTCACAAAATGCCAGTCCTCTAGCATTCAGTTTTCTTATAAATTGACCAACTATATTTCCGTCAACTTTTCGCTCCAGCCATTCCCATTTCCATACGTTTTTTAAACCTTTATCTAAACTTTTTGTGTCATGGTCTCTCTCAACAACTCGGGATGCCATGTTTTGCAAGCATGCTTCTTCTTTCTGTTGCCATCAGTTTCTATTACACAAAGATTCATTGGATGAATTTAAACTTTTGACCAATCAGAATACTCTTTACGAGAGTCATGTGCTAACTAATATATGGAACGAATACTTTACAAGGGTCATTGTGGAATGGGACCAGACAGACCATTTTTAAAAAAAAACGGATCGGAGATGATATAAACAACGGACTATATCAAGAAAAATCTGATTCAAGTCAGGAGAAAAGCAGAATTCCACTTTAAAACAGAGAGAAAAATCATGTCTGTATACAGTAGCTTCCCTTGAAATATTCACTTGATTCCTGACCTGATATGATTTTAATGGTAGCTACTGTGCATTCTAGCAGATAAAATTAGCAACAAAACCTGTAAATTACTTGTTGATATTTGCTGAATACATTAATAACTCCAAACCCAAATTAGAAATTCTTTCAATGGAGACTAAATTGTAATAGTGTCTGAAAATCCCATCCAACCAATCCTTATTCTGTATTTTTGGAAATGTGATTATGTCTGTGTTTTGCTGTTTAAAATCACGTTTTTCATCTTCCACTGTGTGATTTGGTGGGTATGCCTGAGCAATCCTTATTACTGTCTACCTCTGTTTGTACCTTGTGGCTGGGATTACTTGGTTAGGACTGACAAAGTTTTATTTAATTTTGTACAAGTATATACAAAAATGTGCACTAGATAAAGATATCTCTTGTGTGGGTTTCAAGGTAAGTATAAACAGAGGATCTCAAATGGATAACGATTTAATATTGAATTTATGAAACGAGTTGAATAATGTCCAGCTTTTGCGAGCCTTGGCTTGATTCTTTTTATCACATAGTCTTTTTTCAGTAGAAATTATTCAGATGGAAAAAAGAACGAATAATTTCATTCATTCTGACAGACGCTGTACCTTTCATTTGTTGTGCGTAAAATAGTCCCAAAGTTGAAACAGTAAAAGTATATTATATGCTTTTGATAACTATAAAGCAAAGAATAATTGTCCATCCAAACAAACAGAACATTTTACAAAAGACAAAACATTTGTCAACACAATTTGTCCAATGCGTGTGATGTCACATTGTTTGATACGGTGCACAGTACTTGTTTGAGTTGGCCTACACAACACAGTGACAGTGTTTACACTGAGATTCCAATCATGACTAAACATTATATTATTGTGATATTTTTGTGAAAAGAAGATTACTGGATGCAGAAATGCACATATTTACTGTAATGTATTTGTGACAGGATACTTGCAGTATTTGATTTGGAAAATTAGATTGTACAGAAGATGTAAACAAATCTCTTTGAGTCGGACTTGCATCACATATTTACGGCATAAATATGCAGTGGTTGGATAAAGTTCTGTCAGTTGGGTAGACTGGTTTATATCTACATTCTTCTGTGAACAAAGGTGAGTTTATTTACTTCAGTAAGTTCACATTTAAACCAAGCTTGTATATAGGGTGGATTCCATCCTACAGATATACTGCCCATCCATCCCCACCCCCACCCTCGTTATCAGCTAAGTCTTGGGGGTTTTGCCATTTTTCATGTTATATGTTAAACATGACATTACAACCCCTGTGGGGGGTAAATTGGCAATATTGAAACAGACGAGACCATTTTTTCATAATTCCCTTTCACGAGTCTAATCAAAAAATTGCTGCCAAAAATGTTCAATGAAAACAAAAAATTCCTGAAGGCAGGGTTAAAAAAGTTTTCCCATGATCACAGCCAATCAGTAAAGAGAATATTGCACAATAATTTCATGGGCTTTTTGGACCAATAAGAATTGCATAAAGTGATATGTTCACATGTATAATATCAAAAATATGAAACTGCACACACTGTAGGCAAAGTGTACTATGTGATAAATAAAAATCTGCACCAGATAAATTTTTCTCTTGATTGAGTTCATTTCTTTGTCTTTACTAATCACATGATTATTGTCTTATTAAGATTTTATTTTATTTCTGACATATTACACATACATTTTAACATCGCACGACACTGCAAGAAATGTAATAAGATCATGTAAGGCAACGGTGTAATTTCACTGGCATGCAAAATATGTACTTAAAAATCAGCTCACTACATTCTTAATGTGGTTTTAATAATAAAATTTGCATATTTTTGTCCTGCGATAAATAGAATATATTTTTGTTTATGTTAAGTAAAATTTATGGAACTTTTGAACTTTTGCAATGAAAAATGGGTCTTATAGCATTTTTCATTGTTTTTAAGTAAAGAATTTGATGATTTTTCATTTATATTACAGAAAGACTACACTTTGACACAAGTCCAATTTACCTAACTGACGGAGAAACCGTCTGACAGCATGTTCTGGCAGCTTCCGCTTACTGCGGATGAACTGAGAAAGGTCTCCTCCACTACAGTACTCCATAATGAGGTAGATATATGTATCATCCCACTGTAAAATACAGATAAACATTCGCACATTATGCAACACCAGATCAGGATTTATGTTGTTTGCAGTCAGAATTGACTTAAAAGTGAGTATATATGTTAAACAGAAATGTACAAATTCATTATGTATGATACAAGCAAATAGATCAAACACAAGAGTCGCTTTAAGGGATTAATGCTTTACTGGGCAAAATAAAAAGTGCAAAAATTCAAGATAAGATCATTTATTCCTTTTAACTGCCAAATGTTGAAACTGTCACTGATATTCTTCAAAGATAAGATTTTCAAATTAGCTGTTGTGTTGGACATACTGAATGTCAGATAGGCACCATTTTCATTAAAGACAAAGTAGACACCATTATAGGTCTTCTGATAAAAAAAAAAAAAAAAATCAACATAATAATGCTCATCCATTCATAGGGAGTAGTGACAATATGATTTTCATGACAGCTGTCATGACACCCATACTGGATGTACGACTGGCACCAGTTTCATTTAGGACCAACTAGGTAACATAAATGGTCTATCTAAAAGGTCTATGTTTATACAGCCACCTATTTGGGACCAGACATAACAATATTTTCAAGACAGCCGCCATGGTGGTCATACTTGTCATTTTCTTTTAGGACAAAGCAGACACCATAAAAATTCTTCTGATTTAAACCCCATGTCAAAATTGCACCATTTTTATTTGGGACTAACCAGACATCATAAGAAATCTTTTAGTGAAAACCTCATGCTAATATGACCCATTCATTCAGGAGAAGTGATAAAAAGGTTTTCAAGATGGCTTCCATATTGGACATCAGATTGGCACCTTTTCATTTAGGACCAGGTGACATCATAAGATGTCTTTTAGTGTAAAGCCCAGATGATATGGCTATCCATGTAGTAAAAGCAGTGAGAAAAACTATTCAGGAGTAGTGAGTAAAAGATTTTCAAATTGGCTGCTTTGGTGGCCATATTTAATGTCAGACTGGCACTATCTATATTCAGGACCACTTAGACCCTGGGATGGCAATCCTCTACGTAGTTTAGGAGTAGCTTTAACAAACTTGTGTTAAAGGATGCACAAATGTCAGATGATGGACAACAAACCATCCCATAATGATAAGCTCTTCAGTAGAACCAAAAACAGGTCCTTGTCAGCTATATGTGCATGATACCAATCAAACTTTAGCCACAGCATCACCTACTTGAAAACTGTTGCAGCCATTTAAAATTTTAGGTCACCAAGCATAATAATTTGGTCATCTAAGACACTAAGAGCAGAAATCAACTGAGTGGGGAATTAATGGTAAAGATAACACAAAGTGAAGGTTTTGTTATGCCCAAATTAAAGAGTAATTACAACAAAGCATAAAGTTATTTTTAATAGTACACCTGGATCTGTCTGACAGAAGAGTCAACAGTCTACATCTGAATCAACCTCAAGCCAATCACTAAATTCACTATTGGTACTTGAAATTCTCTAAACCATCTCTCTAACTACTGTCTTGCTTCAAATTAACAGATAAGGGACAAAACCTTTATTTTCTTCTTATGATAGTTATGTTGATGCCATCTTAAACTTGATTATATGCCTACATTTTTTCCAGATCTATACCATTGCTAAGACAGTCTTGTAATTAGAAAGTGGGTTTTTTTCTAGGTGGTGAATTATTTTTCAGAATGTTGCCACCATTTGAGTTGCAACTTATAGGATGGTTTTTAGAAGCAGTTAGTTTTTATATGATGGCATTTACATATAAAATTGGTTATCTGATGCTGGTGGTTGCTGTAGCAGGTTTCACTGGATCCATGTTTTATACCTGGAAATCTTTGAGTTCCACAATGTTGTCATGATTCAATTTCTTCAGGAGGCCAATCTCTGTCAATAAATTTTCAGTGGAGGCCTTGGTCAGGGTGCTCTTCAGGACACATTTGATAGCAACAACCTCACGTAGTCCTCCCTAATAATAATAATAATACAACAAATACTGTATTTACTATTGTATACTGCACACCCAAAAGTGTGTACACGGAAACCCTAATCTAGCATCACATCATGCACTATCAAATAAGGGTCTACAATGTTGTCCTTATAATGTTAAGCGATTAGCTAGACCCTGATATGATGATTATTATGAATTAGTACTGACCACTTTCCATTTATGTCTGTGGAGAATCAACTGAAGTATACACCACTACACAGTGAAGTCTCCATGATCATAGGTGGACTCAGGTTTGAGCTACACTATGCTCCTAAGTAATTGCCTTAAAGGTAATTTAATGGAGTTTATGGTTAAAATTACCATATTTCAGACTCTTCCATCTCTGAAAATCTAATAATATTCAATATTATTATAAATTTCTATTGCAATATTTATATATAATCAAGTTTAAAAGAATAACCATCACAAAAGTTGGCACAAGTATTACCTGCCCTTAATATTATACGAAAGTGGCACATTACTAAAACAAAGAAACCACTAATGTTGAGATCATAATGTAGTATATTTCAGATACGTAATGAACAGTGATCTTTAAGAAATTTAAGAACTTGAAATGGTTAATGCTTCACCTATGGTCATCAATAGATAATATACTTTTGCCATGTTCTACTTGATATTTGCTATCTTATTTCTTCAACATAAATCTATCAAGCAAAGGTCTAATGACCGCTCGGGTGGCCTGGTGGTTAGAGCATCCACCTTGGATGTGGGAGGTCACGGGTTCAAACCCCGGCTGAGCCATACCAAAAACTTATAAAAATGGTACTAACAGCTGCCTCACTTGGCACTCAACATTAAGAGGTTAGTGTTAGGACTGGTTGGCCTGGTTTCAGGATAATGTGACTGGATGAGACATGATGCTACATGTCTGCGGCATGATGCCCCAGTGCTACATATCACTATAAACTGCCACTCTGCAGACATCATAGTGATATGACTGAAAAATTGTTAAAGCTACGTTAAAAATCCAAATCACACACATACACAAAGGTCTAATGCAGATATGCATTTCCAGTTTAATTTCTTTACCCTATATCATACCATTTTTTGAGTGAGGCAAATTTGATAATTAATTTAAGTAAAAGTGAGTTTTGCTGAGCTTGTGTCACATTTGCAGGACATATTGCAGGACATGGTCAAGTTAGGCTAAGGTTAAAGCTATCTCTAAATTCCCTGTGCCTACCAGTAAAAAGCAACTGATGTGATTTTTGAGTATGGCTGAATATAATCGGAAATTTGCTGAAATTTTTCCATAATCGTTGAGCTCCAGACCAATTTGATAACTTAAAGACCATACTTAAAAGGGCACCAGTTCTTTCAGCTCCAGATTTCAATCAACCATTTAAGACTTCTGTTGCTGCAAGTGATGTAGGCATTGGTGACATATTAATTCCGGAAGGTAAGACTGGTGTGGATCATTCAGTATGCTTTTTCTCAAAAAAATTAAATAAGCACCAGAGAAATTATTCTACTATCATGGAGTGTTTGGCTTTAATTCTGGCTGTTCAACACTCTGAAGTGTATATTAACTATGTTCCTTCTCCAATTATTGTATTCAGTGATCATGACCTCCATACTTTCGTCAACAAAATGAAAATTAAAATTCAAAGATTGTTGAGATGGAGCTTGATGTTGCAAGAATATAACTGAGATATCTGGCGTATCAATTCTTTTCCTTATGAGGCGAGGTGTTATGTGTATCTATACTTTAGTAACTCAGGTACATGGTTTTATCTAATTTTGTAATTTTTATTCATGGTTGTAATTGTATAGAATATCTTTAGAGTTTTCCTATGTGACCTGAGTCTGTTAAAAGCACAATATTACATAGGAAGTATAAATAGATGCTGAAATGTGTGATGACAATAATTATAATAATCTTAATAATAAAACTTAATCAGGTGTTTGGATTCAATTTTCATTTTTTCATTTGCTGACTGGGTTTAGACAATCCTAGAAGAATTCATTAACTTCACATTGGTTGGGCTAGGTCACATGAATAGACAAGTTTGAGGCAAAATGAGTAGTAAGATCTGTCACATGGACATGGTGTGTATTGTGAAATACAGTCGCAATATGAAGAGAGAAATGAGCAATCAGATTCATTCTGATTTTGGAGTCATCCTCATTTCTTGTGCTCCTGTTTTAGATCTGCAAACATGTTTTATGTTGTACTAGATATTATTTGAGAGGAAAAATATGTTTGGACTGTCCAGTGGAAATAGAAAGTGCTCCTTATTTGGACTATAATATTATTCTGGAACTGATGTGAATTATTCAAAGGAGTTCTGAATAATGCCATCTTATCAGCATACTTCTGGTTTAAAAATCTATAAGGAACTTCCATTGAACTTTGTCAGGATTATTTTTGATTCACTTACTAATACTGTAAGTTCCTCTCAAAATTTCTTTTAAAAGTATTTGTTAAGTTTTACAAAACTTCATGGTTTTGCTTCTTTCTGTTACTTAGTTCCCAGACAAACCCCTAATTTCTGTTATGACTCTATGGTCACAGACTAGGACTAACAAAGCAAAGCCAACAAGTGATATAACTTTTATGACTATTTGGGATTTAATTCACAATACTGTATTATAGGGGAATAAATTATTTGTTGAATTTTACAAACTTGTTGGTTTTCACTCTTTTCTATTACTTAGTTTAAGATCATAATGTTGTAACACCATTTTTTGATCAGAAATATGGCCTCCAGTGGTAACATGGTCAGCCATTCAGATGTAAGATCACATCATTAATAGTAAAATATGCATGTATCTTGCTCAATATGTGTCGATCTTGCTCATTAATGAAACTGTCCTTGACATAAGCAAATATTCCATGTTTAATAAAAACTCGATCATAAATAATAATATGGATCCTAGAGTGGAAAGAAAGTTGCCAATTCAGATGCAAGATTATCTCATTATTATCCTTTGATCTTGCTCATTATTAAACCTATCCAAGATCTTGATGTTAGAAACTCATATCCACATTCCAAGTTTGAAACAACTCATAAATATGGTTTGCAAAGTGGTAACATTCACTGCCAAGCAAATGCAAGATCACCTTGTTAATGCATGTATCTTCACTCATTTTTGAACCCATCAAAGATCTTGATGACATAAGCATATATTCCAAGTTAGATGAAAATCAGATCAGAAATATCATCTCATAATGGTAACAAGCTCAGCCAATCTGATGCAAAATTAGCCTGATTAACAACTCTTACACTATTAAACTCAACTAAGATCTACATAACATAGGCCATATGCAAAGTCTTTTCCAAATAAGATCAGAAATGTGAACTTGAAAGTGGTAACAAGCAATTGTTGATGGACGGATGATAGATGATGCATGACAGATGCATGTTCTACCACTGAGCTCATATGACCAATGATTCACATTAAGCAAAATCTGACAGCTTTAGACTGCAAATTTTTGTGGAATTAGGATGAAAACTTGACTTATTCCTGAACTTGTTGTGGCTACCCTGCATTTCTAAGGGGGAAAAATTTGCAATTATAGTGATGAAAGCAGACTTGACCACAGTTCTACTGCAATAAGCATTCATGTAAAGTAAGTTACTGTCAGAAGGGTTCTTAGGCATAATTGGAAAAAGGGAACACTGATGCAGTCCTCGTCCATAGCATGAATTTGGTGTATAGACTGCAAATCCTGCACAGGACTGGATGGCAGAAGGGGGAAAAGGGAAAGCTCAGTCCTTGCCCTGTTCCCATACCATGAGGCTAATGAGTGACAGATGGAGAAAACCTTGTCTTCAACTGATTTATCACTGTGTGCATCATAGGTATGGTGTCTTGCCCCCCAAACAGAAGGGAGCAACATGCTGCCAGAAGCATATTATGTATTGTGGTGCTTAACCTCCCTAAAGGGAGGGCACAACCCATGGTTGCAGTGCTCCACCTCCTTCAAGGGAGGATGCAACCTGCTACTGCGGTGCCCTAACTCCCCAATGGGAAGGTGCAATCCATTATCACGGTGCTCTACCTCCCTAATGGTAGGGTGCAACCTGCTATAACAATGATCTACCTCCCTAATGGGAAGGTGCAGCCCATTATCACAGAGCTCTACCTCCCCAAAAGGAGGGAGCAAGCTGCTACCCGAGGCATGTTAGTGACATGAGAAGTGTTCATCATCTCCCTACAGAGGGAAGCCGATCAACTTCTCGAATGTCTAGACCTTCCTTCTGGAGGGGCTTCACCAACCACCAAAGATATTTGTCCCAACATGTGAGACCTGGAAGAGAAAATTCGAAAGAAGAAAGGGAGGGAATATTCCTCTGGCCTTGATATGGATGTCTGGAATCAACTAGATTCCAGGAGCTGGATGACCATAATTTACAAAAAGTGCAACAATTTTTCTGTGTGCACTTCGAGCACTTATGCAGTCTGTGTGAATATCCCAAGGGCCCTTAATGTGGCCCCATTGCCCCACAGACTGTTCTGACATTATCCTGTAATAAAGAAATAATGAATGTCATCTGAAATCATTACTGTTGCCTTGAAACTTACCTGACTGCATGCAATATTGTACCATGTAGACCCTTTTATAGACTAACAACAATGTATGATATTGCCATGAAATTCACCTGGTTGTATGCAATGTCATACTTTTGTACATCTCTGTGTATGCACTAAAAACACTGTATGATGTTGCCATGAAACTCACATGGTTGTATACAGCATAAACAGTATACAAAGTGAAACTGAAGATAGAGGAAACGATGTCCTCAACATCAGGCAGGGCCTATTGTGCTTTTCATATTTGTAATGAACGTGTGTTCACCTAAAAGATGGAATATGAGGTAGCCTTGGAAGCCCTTTAACGAACTAAGTTCTAATGGGGGAAAAGGCTATGATATGTTTTCTTATTTAAAACCAGACAGACAACTTTGTAACACCAAGACTAATTAAAAACTGCAGAAGACGTCTGCTTATCTTTGGTAATTTGCTACAGTCATAATTTTTCTGCTGATAGTTTTTGGTACAGTATGGTGTCCATGAAAAAGAGGACAGGTAATATCTACCTTCTGTGCATGACCATGCAACATAGAGTAATGTGCAAAAGGTCATACTGACTTTTCTCCTCTTTGTGGGATGATGTATTCACTTTGAATGATGAGTTTTTGGCACAAAAATAGGTTAGCTATGCAATAGCAGCATGATAAGTATTTGCTGCTATTAAAGACCTAATTAATGTGATAATACAAAGCGGTAATCTTTCAACTGAGTGTAACAACAAATACTTCTGCAAGTCAGAGATCAAAACTCAGTGGTCAGCACTTAATTATATTCTCACAGAAACACTCACAAACATAGCTGTTACAGTAGACTGACATTCTTCATGTTTGAATACAATAGGGCACATTACATTTATGTTGATTACAATGAAACTAAATTAAAATAGAACTAAAACACAAATTTCACTTGACAAAATTTATTTAATTTTTATTAATTGAAGTGTTGCCACCAGTAGGCATTCATAAAATTTCATTTATCAAACTTTTGTTGAATGTTCTTATTTACAGTCTACTGCGAATTTTGTTTAAAAAAAAAATTAAGAAAACATATGACTTAGGCCAAACCCAAAAATGTGTTTGCAGTTGGCCGACCATCCCTGTCTCCCTTTGCCTGCCCTAACACTTTGTTTCCCTCATGGTAAAAAAAAAAAAAAAAATTAAAATGTACATTAAAAATATATAATGCTTAAATAAATGCTAACCCTAAAACAAATATTTTTTTTGTTTGTTTTATTAATACATGTAGTTGAAAATTTCATGCTGTTGATTCCATTTCCAGTTACTAACCACCATTATCTACAATAAAGCAAGCAATATATCAAGGTTTCACTAACCAATTTTGATTGCAGATTTCTTCACATTCAACAAATAGGGGTCATTTTGCTTGATATTTTGCAGTGGATAAAATGGGATCCACAAATGACCACGGTATGAGCAGGTTTGTGAGTTATGAGTTATCTTGACACATTATCAAGGATGTGGTACAGTTTAAATATCTGTCATTTGTGAGTAGTGAGGTGCGTTTAATATATATTTGTTTATATAAGTATAATCGACTGTATTTCAAACTATTCATAATGCCAAAGTAAACCAAATCATTGAATGATTGATAAAAGAAAAACATAAAACACTATTTTTTGGGGCACTGCAAATAAAGTACATTACTCAAATACCATCTCTGCAGAATTCTAATCAAGAACCCACTGACTGCAACTAATACATGTTAACCACATTAAGTTTCTGGTGTCAATATTATTTATCTTAGCCAAGCTTGCTCAAGGATTTAGAGACCATGAGTTATGGACACTCATCCTTTTAAAACCAAGGGTTCAGATAAAACAAGAAAGAGTCCTGGATAAGAAAGTGATTTTCAAGTGGAAAAACATACATGGACGATATTAGTTACACAAGTTGAAACCATACATGGCGGCTAGTATAACTAATGGAAGAAGAACCTGGGAAATTGATGAGTGTTGAAACCATCTTTGATTCTTAAGCAATAAAACAATTTTCAAGATGTAAGACAGCCATTGTGAAAATCTTGTTTATGATGCATGCATGGAATACAGCATCAGCCCAAGGCAACGGTAAAGGCATGACTTAACTGCATTTCTGTTGCAAGCATTATTCAGTTCCTAGTGATATAGTCCTCGCCAGAAAGTTTCCAGGTGTTAATCTTGCATTGGGGTGATGCTGCTTTATATGCACATGTCAAAAATTTAAAAAAAGGTCAGTAAATGATGAATACAGGGTTTTGACAGGGATTAATACTATTAAGAGAAAGTGTTCTGAAGGATTTAATGTCGTGGGTCAAAAGAAAATGGATTTTACTTAGCATCCACATATTAAGTTTAGTAGAAATAAATGTATTAATTACTAGCGAACGTCCGACAGTCAGAATTGATAGGCGGGTGAAAGCTTCATTATGAAATACAGCACGGCGGTCTCCACTACCAGTAATTCAGAAAAAAAGTGGAGATCTATTTGTTGGTCTAGGCACGAATATGTGATGATAACCAATTTTATTTTGGCTTCATCATGTTGTCAATACCTTGTTTTGTGACATCTCTGGACGATATATTGTGTAATATAATTTCATTTCAAATCCTACTTTCATTTCATAGCAACTCATTAATGTCCATTCCACTATATTATTTTTGTTCCAAATATTCACCAGGATTCCCATGTGATGATTTTTAGCAAGGAAAATCATATAACATGTCTGCCGAGAGTGACGTCAAATTAAAAGAAATTACGAATTTCAATCATGACCATAGTGAACCTCGAAATTAGGTGAAAAATATTAACAACGGTTATTTGTACAGTATTACACACGTTTCTATAGGCTTTGTAAACTGTAGCATATGAGCCACTCCCTAGCTTTTCTGTAAATACAAATCCTCTCAACTTGGGGACTATACTGAGTCCACTAGACGGCTTGGGAGAATTTGATGAATTGGGTATACAGGTCGACGGCCTCGACATTTCAGCATCCCAACATTTCTATTCTTTTAGGTAGAGAGTGTAATTTCCGGTTTCGAATTGAGATTGTGACGTCGTTTTTTAAAATTCCATGGACAAACTACATGATACTCTTGGGCCTTCTGTTTTAATGAAAATTGCATTTCAATATAAGATTAAAACAATTATCATCAGCTTTAAGAACTTTCCATCTCCTTGGTGAAAAGATTGTTTGAAAATGGCGGAAAGGGGAAGTCATCAACAAGGTGACGGTCGTTACTAGGGAAAGTTGTTTACCGATGTATACTATCAAATACAGTTTGTTGTTTAGTGTTGTTATTACATAAATATCCCTTTAAATGATACTAACAAAGGTCATGACGGTTTATACATTTGGATTATTATCTCCACGTTATTTTAAAAAAAAAATAATAAAACTAATGTCACAGATCTGCTCAAGTGTTCGTGTATCAAACAACCTGTTTATTGATTTTTAAGCAGTAGTTAATAATAAGACATTGCCTCTGGTATATAGATTATTGGTCTTTAGGAAAAATCACGTGCATTGGAGGTAATGAGAAGCTGTTAATCTGAGGTAATTCAGTATAAAATTTTTTTATTCATAAATATCTATTGTCTTTATCAGCAGCAGTGTAGAGTTAATCAAGAAATATGTTTTTGGGTCATGCTGTGAACTTTATATAGAACAGTATAAAAAAGGTTGTAATTTGATATGGGTTGACGTCAATGAAATAAGGGTGTGTGATTTATAATGTCCATTGAATGGGTTTTGAAAATTCACATCCTGCTGAATGTGCCATATTGGCTATATATATATATATTTTAGCAAATGAATTATACCCTTCTGTTTCTAATCAGAATATGAGCTAGCAGATTTCTGTCCAAATTTATTGACACAACAAGAGATTTTAAACTACTGACTCAAATATGTGTGAATTGGCAGGTAAGTTAAGGAAAACCATCTTATTTGGGGGTGGGGGCTGGGAATTTATTTTTTTAATATATTTTACCTCAAGATAATTAATTTTCAATTAGTATAATGCATATAATTAGTTATGTTTTTCCACAATTCAGAGCAAGAATTTTTTTAATATTATTTTTGAGCTGGAAGTGTTTTCTTTAGTGAGAGCAGGAAATGTTTTCTCAAGCAAAACTCTGTTTAAATTAAATGGGCTGTCAGTCTGGCTTTTTTTTAAAGCAGTATTCAGCTGCTGTCAGCAATACTTTTTCTTGTGACATATTTGCCTTAATGATAAAATATATTGTCTAATGAAAATAATATGATTTCAAACTAATGATAACCGTTAATTCACAATATTTGGTTTGATTCCAGTAATGTATTTTGTATTGTTGTATTAAACCACAAATTTAAATAATTGCTGAATAATGATTCTTCTGTGGTAATTTTAGAAATCTTCCACAATTCATGAATTTAAGTACTGTTGAAAGTGTCATTTTCCCCCAAATAAAATATTGATACCAACAAAAACTAAATGATTCACAGCATATTATTAAAAGTACTTGAAGTACTTTTCAGTCACATTTATTTTGGAAAAAAAAAATGTTTAATAAACCTCATAAATGGGTAGCTGTGCATCAGGGTACAATCTAATTGACTACCTTACAGAGAATTTGATACAGTCACATATTTAAAAAATAATTTGAATGTCAGTTAATATTTTCTAGTTCTTTAGGAAAAACAATAGTACAGGGAGAAGGAATATTATGTGCGAGATAATCAGGAAGAGAGAAATAGGGAAGTTCAAATGTATGAGGTGTTTTCATTCATCTTTCAGCCACCTGAAAAATGTATCCAAAATATATAATACAATCATACAGGGGGCGCTCACCAGTTATTATGTACTTTTGAGAGAGTGATGTATGTAAGGTGAAGTTGTTTGCATTTAAAACATGCACAGTGGAGAGAATGTTGGCATACCTTTATGCTACTTTGATGTAATGTGACTGACATTTCTTTGGATATTGTACTTTTGGAAATTTTAAATGATCTTAGCACACTGCTAACTAAAATGACTGCTCCCTTGTGCTCCAAAAATCAGCCTGAATTTGTCTAAAGTACATTATCCTTAGCAGCTATTAAAATAGGGAAAATGAATTTTGCCAGACTAGACAATACCAGCTTCTGAAAGTGCAATGAATGAATTACCAAATATATAAAACGTAAAAAAAGTTATCAGTTCTTCTCTTTTTACAATTTACCTCTGAAATTCAGGAAGTGAAAATGACCAAGTGGAGCTAGCACTTTTTGAAAGGTGCACATCTGGAGTAAGGCCAAGCTGTATACTCTATAACCCATATTACACCCATCAATCATACACCAAAATAAAGGGAATTAAAGGTTCTTTTAACAATACCTAAGATATATAAGGTCTTTTTTAAATAGCCAGTATAACTAGTGAGGAAACCTGGGGGAATTCTTTTTCTTTAAAATTCTAACCCTATGCAAAATATGAAATTGTAGAGCGCCACCACAATAAATGAAAAAGTTGTTTATCTTTTTCTTGGACAAAAGAACATAACATGGCCTGTCGAATTCTAATTTTGTTTTAATGAACATGTGTAAGTTGAATTCTATGAAAAATGCTCAGCTGAAATTATTTAAGTTAATTATCTTTTGTACACTTATATAACAGTAAATATTCATTATCTAGTCAAAGCATTCTTCAAAGTTGATATACCATTTTCCTTTAACTTATGACTTTGCATATAAATTATATTTCAGGAAAAACAGATAAATACTTTTACAAGTTGTATTTGTTGAATGAGTAATATACAAATGATCTCCTACCTTTTTAATATTAGATTCAACCACACGGGCTCAGCTAAAAGTGGTTGTCGTAGTTTTAGCCAAATAAATAAAAACTTTCTTCCAAAAGTTGTTCTTCAGATCTCTGGAAGTATTTTTGGCAAATTCAATTAAAAAAAAAAAAATATATGTTTGGACATATTTGAATTAATATGTTTCTTCACTTTGATGTATGAAATAAAGTCTTGTATCCCAGTTGCTTTTAAATCTGTCATAAATACATCATATTAATCATTCTCTATACTCTGTTAGAATATTCTGAAGTACAAATTAGTCTTTTTCTTTTGTCATTCTGTTTATCCCATAAAATAACATTTAATTAAGTTTGTTTATAGTAGTTTCTGATGGATTAGCTAAACAATACTCAACAGTAATTCTTATATATATATATATATGCCATATATATATATATATATATATATATATATATATATATATATATATATATATATATATATATATTCCTTCTATTGAATTTGGTTCTTTTAAGTCTAGGTAATTCAGATTGCAAGTTAGAAAAATGATTGAATCTTACATCTTTTATTTCTCTAAATTATACAGATTCTTATAATTAGGACTTAGTTTTATCGAATATTTCATGACGACTGTTTAATAGTTTTGACTTAATATGGCATTATACCTTAATATTTTTCATCTGCATTCAATTTTAACAGAAGTGACAAAATAAGACTTGTATATTAATTCATATGATTTTATCCAAATCCTCCTGTGTCAATCTATTGCTTTTTTGTATGGTTGAATTGTATAGTTTATTGCTTAAATATTCTGTTCAAATTCTTTTGTGCAAGTAATAAATAATTTCAATTATTCTTCTTGTCATATACTATCAGATTTTAAAATTGGTAGAAATTAGAAGGAAATTTTAGCTCATACATGGCACTCTGTAGCAATATATATATAACTAGCTATATATATATATATATATATATATATATATATATATATATATATATATATATATATATATATATATATATATATATCCTAGGATCCTAAAGTAGGAATGTAACATAAGTTTTCTTTCTGCTAATTGTAAATGAAGTAAGCATTGATTTAAGCTAGTATGTCTGTAATACCTCAAGGGCTTATATGTGAGAAATAACAAAGTTATGCCTCCATGGGTTCTTGGGATTTAATTAGATGTGGTGATGAAGATGAAAAAGAATCACCAGAAGACCTACAACATATACATATGAAATATATAAATAATTAAAAGTTAACCAATCTCTCACACACGGACAACTCACAAAATGACAAGACATGGAATTATTGTAAGACTATCGCAATGTAATTTCTGAAAACTTACCAGCGCCATGTAGTATTCTGATGTACAATAGTTATTTTCTTCATTAAAATTTACAAAGTATTGAGCAACTTATTGCACCCAGAAATGCTCGCAGATGCAGGAGGTCATGGGGTTTGGAACCTGGCCAAGCCATACCAAAGACTTATAAACTGGTACTAACAGCTGCCTTGCTAGGCGCTCAGCATTAAGAGGTTTGTGTTAAGACTGGTCAGTCTGGTGTCAGGGTAATGTGACTGAGTGGGACATGATGCTACATGTCTGCAGCATGATTCCTCAGCGCTGGACATCACTATAAACTGCCATACTGCAGACATCATAGTGATATGACTGAAATTTTTTAAAATCTATGTTAAAAATCCAAATCACACACACTCTTGCACTCTTCTGTGGGTGGAATTTTTCACTTACTTAATGTATGTTCAGCTGAACAAGGAGAAATAATATGGTTACAGTCAAATGTTGGGACATAAGGAGATATATAATAGAATTTGTCACAAAACTTGTTCATTTCTGTTCATTTGAATTAACAGAACCTGGATTTATTCTTTGTATATGTGGATCATTAAATAAAATCAAAACATTTCATCTTTGCAAAAATTTCCCAAGTAGTGACTGATTTTGAGGCAATGTTTTTTTAAATGTTATTTCCAATTTTATTTATTTTTTTGAGCAATTTGAATATAAAAGAATTAATTACTTTGCAGCTGAACACCATCTGTGATCTTCTGGTGTGGGTGGGGGTGGGAGAGGGGGAAGACCTTCATTGCCTCATACTTTTAGGTTTTAGGTTTTATAAAGTTATTGGATTGTGTGTACACTCTAAATGGTCATGATCTTTCAGTGGCTGTTTGATACATTCTGTTTTAGTTTCTTTGGTCTTTGGTTCTTATAATCATAATGAAAAATAACTACCTTTTACTCATAAAAAATGTGCCAGGCTCAGTTAAGTGCTTGAAATTACCATACTAATCTTGAAGAAATATACATATACAGATCTGAACATGCTTAATAACTGATAAATTTTACGACTAGATACATTTTGTGACTCTATACCATAGATTACCTCCCTTATTTTATTCTTGCAGATTAGGTAACTTTTCTGTAGATAATCATAACATCATTTAGAATAGTTATTACTACTTTTTTATTATTTCCATCACAGGTGGACATGGGTCAGGGGTTGCTGTTTTATGTTCACTTGACAAACAGTTGATATTATATTAGAATAATTATGATTCTGCTGGAGTTGGAGTGGGGATGTAGAACTTGAAAGTGGGAAAGGCACAAGGCAGAGGTGTTTGCTTTACAACTCAAACACTGTAGAGAAGATTAACATACATTTACATGTCTTTCACCTACTTGGGATGACATTAAATTTTATTACTACTGTATTAGGAAAACTATGCATTATCAGAAGTAGATAGCTGATGAAAATTACTGTTTCTGTGTACTGCAGGGGAAGTGTAGTTTTAAAAGCACAGGATATCCTAATTTACCCTGTATTTGATATACATAAATGGATTTTCACTGTGTGGTCATTCCCATGTTCTGAAAATTATGAAATTCATGAATATAAAAAACTAAAGCTATCTGCTAATTTGTTTATAATTTAGCTCTGAAGTTGAGTAAGTGAAAATAATTATGCAGAGCTTGTTATGTTCTATCAAATACAAAATATCAAAAGTAAGACCTAGCTATGTACTCTCAAATCCAAGTGTACCCATCACTCAGATGTTACAATAAAGAAAATTATAGTTTTTTTTTTCAACTTCCATTAGAATATACATATTTTTCTATAACAAAGATTACAGTGTGAGTGGAGTACCTTTTCTTCAAATTTTTAACCCTGTACAAAAATGTGAAACTTGGGAGTGGAACATAAGAAATGATTAAAATTATGGTACACGAACGTAGTTTCAGAATCAACAATGATATTCACAAGGGATATTTTGACACACACACACACACACACACACACACACACACACACACACACACACACACACACACACACACACACACACACACACACACACACACACACGTGCGCATGCGCACGCACGCATGCACACACGCGTGCGCATGCACATCTTACATACTGTTTAGAAGAAAACATGTTTAATTTGGAATCTTGTACATTAGTAATCTTTCTCATACCCATTATTTTTCTAAACTAAAGTTTTAAACAATAGTTATTGAATTAGGCCTGCTTACCATATCTACAGTTAACTCTACAAACATATTTTGTCATAAGTCAGATGATTATTCAAATGATTGTAATGTATCATTCCATTTTGTTCAAAATTAGTACCAAGTGTTTTTTTTTTTTATTTAGATAGCAATCACATAAATTTCCTTGTATAACAGGTTCAGTGTTTAAAAATTCACTTCTAATGCAGTGCAATATATATATATATATATATATATATATATATATATATATATATAATGATTGATCAATGTTAGAATTTCTTTGCTCATTGTGAAGATTTATATCACATGGCTTAAAGCAATGCACAGTAGACTCAGTATTTCCATTGATTGGTTGAATTTTTTTGTCCTACATCCTTTCAGAAAAGCCATGCAATTCTTTTAATAACTACCATTGAGTTGGTCAAAGACTGTTAGTGCAGATTTCCAATATTCCACAGAATGAAAAAATATAACCTTTAAAATGCAGTATTTTGATTAGGTATAATTGATATCAAGAAATATAACCTTTAAAAGGCAGTATTTGGATTAGTTATTACTGATATCAAGAAATATGACCCTTAAAATGCAGTATTTTGATTAGGTATAATTGATCATCATATCAAGAAAGAATATTCTATCAATAAAGTTGGAATTTCTCTTTTATTTGGGTATGGATTTTAAATGTCAGAAGGAGTATAACTGAAAAATGAATTACTTTCTAACAGTTCTTTCCTTGTTTGTATAGTCAGTTGCTTGAACAGTAGCAGGGGAGGGGTTGAATAATCCACATTTGGTGAGGAAACTGTAGTTTTCATTTTTTATATCAGTTTTGATAGTGAGGTCTTCATTATTTTGTGCTATCTTTTTCTCTTTAGAATTATGCCTGTGCCAGCAACCAAGAGAACTGTTGTTTGTTATGTTTGTGGACGAG
Organism: Megalonaias nervosa; assembly: GCA_016617855.1. Classification (NCBI taxonomy): domain Eukaryota; kingdom Metazoa; phylum Mollusca; class Bivalvia; order Unionida; family Unionidae; genus Megalonaias; species Megalonaias nervosa. The sequence continues at coordinate 32,070 of JAECUM010014721.1, forward strand.
AATTTGGCAGTCAGTCAATTTCAATACATGAAGTTCAGTGCTTGAAGAAATGGCATATTGAAAATGAAAAATTACCTCGAGGTCAACGTCGTAAAACTCCTGTCAGACCAGAGATTTTGCCGTCTGTTGATGGTTCAGGCAAGGACTTAGAAAGATTCAATGAAGCTGCATCTAAAAGTGCACAAGGCCAATTAATCCCTTGTGAAAATTGTGGAAGAACTTTTCTGCCAGATAGATTACCTGTTCATCAAAGAAGCTGTAAACCAGGTATGTAAATAAATTATTTCTTTTTTTCTCATCAGCCAGTAATGTCCATTAACTTTTATCATGTAGGTATAGTCAGGTCTCATTAATCTAATCCATACTTTGTATTTAAGACAGAAGACTAACCCATTGGTCACATAAAAAGTTAAGATTGTCACTACTCACTCTTTATAGCTATGTTCATGGGAACCATAAAGGCAGTCCATATTATAATGAGGGAACCTTAAAATGAGGTATGTTTGCAGGAAGACTATCATTATTCTGCAAAGTATTTCCGGGTATTTAATTATGGAAAACCACATTATAATGTTACTCCTCAATACGGTAGCCAAGAACTTAAAGAATGAAATGACTTAAGGAATCTGCAATAATATAGTTAAATTTAATCAGTATAACAAGATGCAGTAGGGTATCCATGTTTTTCTTTTTATTGAATGATACACCCTACCCAGAGCTTTACAAAATACTGGCAATATTTAGCAAAGATAAATTCTATGAACACCACCTACTTTTTGAAAACTACTTTAGTCTGTCCCTCTGGGCAAACTACTGTAGTATAAGACAGACAATAGTACTAAGGGGCTTTATCATTTGGGACCAATGTAATTGGCCTGCTCTGAGCTTTTTCTATTGTGATATATAATGTATTTTCATTATGATATATATATATATATATATATATATATATATATATATACCCTGACTGTATGACAAAATCTTGTCCTCCCATTGGCAGGGAGGGTGAACCAGAAGATTCCATAACACTGGATTGCACCTGGGACATCCTGCACATATTGCCCATGTGTACTGCCCCTTCATTCTTTTCTCAGTCAACCTGCTGTAATGTTTACATTGTTTACATCAAAGAAGATCTGCCATTGTTTCATGGGTCAGCAAGTGACTTTACTATTTCTCTTGTGTGGTAAACATTTGGATTATATGCCTGATAAAGTTTTATCTCTGCTAATTTAAGCTTGCTTGCAAGATATTAGCTTCTGTTCTGTACATGAATGTGTACTGCTTGGGATTTTATTTTCATTTTTGTGCACCTTAAACAGGGCATTAGTGATTTAAATTTGGTTGTGCATTTTTCTAGCTAAGGGTTGGTAGTTTGTTTAATTTTCCCCATCCTTGCATAAATTGCCATCTACAGACTCATCTTTATTCATTTATTATTCATTGCAAATAATTTAATTCACATTACCTATGTCACAAATTGTGCTATTTGTATTTGTGGCAAGCAGATAATACTCCACTTTTTGCCTTCATATCACATGCTCGGTTATTGAACACAGGTTATTTTTATATTAATTTCAGATAGCTTTTCTTCATTTTTTTCTCATTTGTTGTTAGCAATTGTAACCTGCTGGTCTTTTGCTAATTTTGTAGTCCCTATCTTTCATTAGCAGGATTGACCTGATAACCAGTATCTTGTATTTTTCTGTATTGAGCTTACCACTGCTTCTTTCTTTGCTTTTAAACTTGTGAAAACAGCCAAGGCAAGATTAGTTCATGCTTTACCTTGTGTATAATTTTAGTTGCACAGAAGTTTTTGTATAAGAACCTTCTTTTCAGATTTATTTTACAGGAACAATGTCTAAGCAGGGTATGATCATATAAAATCTCCCTGGGACATTCTCCCCACTTGTGCATCTTGCATGCTGATGTCCCGTCAGCATCCTATGATCTGACCAGGTCTGGGATCTATTGCTGAGCATACAATAGACGTATCTATAAAGGAAGGAAGAAGGTTCCTTCCTCATTTTCTTCAGAGGTTTGGGGTTCTCATTTTCTGAGTCCTTCAGATCTCAGAAAAAGATTACCTAAATCTCTATGGAAACTCTTAGGGTTAGTGGACCCCCTCCCAAGGGAGGTTATGTGAGGGCAGAGAACAAGTCATGCCCACCTGAGAAGGGGATGGACCTTCTTCCCCCAAAAAGCTTTTGGCTGGTGGAGAGTTGCCCTTATTCACCTGTTGAATCCACTACTAAGGACAGTCTGTTAACCCATTGGGAAGAATTACCATTTCTAATTCCTCTTCCCCCAAATCTCCCCCATGACAGGGAGACATGGGATAAAGTAATTTTGAGAGGGTGGAACAAAAACATACTTTCTGTTCTCATCAATGCACATGAGATTGATACAGAACAGGCTGTGGTACAGCCTCCCATCAGGTTCCCTACCCCTTCTCAAACATCAGATAAGGTGACAGAGGAAGAAGAGACCTGGACTTCCAATAAAGTGGTAAACAAGGTTTACTGCTCTGTGTCCCAAGCCTTAAGGTTTTGGTGACTCTATAATTCTTTTCAGTTTTGAAAAACTTTATGGGGCCAACTCTCAACCAGGTCTTTTGTTGCTTTCTCACTCAGTTACAGTTAAGGAGTTCTCTCAAAGGTTTAGCAAGGGCCAAGACTTGCCTAGACAATGTATAGGATTGTCTGTTCACACCTCCACATTGCAACGCTTGGTAGCTGCTCCTAACTATAAGATCCTAATATCCCTTCTTGACATACTTAGCTGCCCACCTAGGATGCTGCAGCAGCTCAAATGCACATTGCTACAAAGACTTGAGCTCACCCTGCAGAGAAAACTATAAAATCTTTAGAACAAAAGGCTTGGTCACTAGTAACTGTAGCCTTACATGCTGATCTCTTTTCAGCAGCCTTGTTCAGCCTACTGAAAGAGTAATCTCTGTTGCCAATGGCTTTTCATTATTTGTTGGAAGCATTGGCAGAAACTTTTTCTAGGCATGCGTTGTCCTTGTCGATTGCCTTGTCAGCAGAGCTTTTCCACCTCTACTGAAATGTAGCTCTGAACACTTGCAAGGTCTTACTAGAGCCCTGTAAGAACCTTCTAAGGGCTGCCCCCTGGAGGTGTAGTCTCTGTTCTGAGGGCTCATCCCTACTATGGCTACACAGGATTTGATAGACCAATGACATCAGTCCCTTGCATCCACTCAAGTCACTTTTGAAACTGGCCAAGAAGCCCTAGAAGGGTGCATCACAAAGGCCGAAGGAAGAAGTTCATGGGCCATTTCCCCTTTCCTAAGGACAAGGGTGGACAGCCCTAAGGACTTGCTTCCACTCCTGCAGAGCATACCTCTTCAGTCGGTTCCTGTTGGCACCAGACTAAACATGTTTGATATGCTTGGTCTGGCATAACGGTCAATGGCTGTTTCTTTTTCTATCATAAAAGATGGCTACTGGCTTCAGTTTCAGGATCTTCCTCCTCTAGTAAGGTCCCCCATTTCTTCCACCAATTAAATCAAGTGCACTTAAGGGAAGAGGTTTGCTCCATTCTAAAAAAGAGTACAGTATAGACAGTGTTAAATGACCAGTCTCTGGCTTTCTACTTCTGGATTCTCCTGGTTCCCATGAAAGAGCAAAATTCCCTTTGAACTATCAAACTCTCCTCCCTAAAATGATTTCTGTTGGAGCAACAATTCAAGTTGGAGACTACAGCCTAAGTCAGGAATGCCATCAGACCTGGTAATTCAACAGTCTTCATCAATCTTCAGGTTGCATACCTTCACATCCCTATCATTCCTCCACAGAGGAAATGCCTCCTGTTTTGCTTGGATGGGTAAATTTTTAATTTAATTTACTGCTGTTTGTCCTAGCCTCAGCACCTAGAGCTTTTACCAGGGTCATGTGAGTAGTTGCAGCCCATTTAAGGTTATTAGGTATCCCAGTCCTCCAATATTTTGACAACTGGTTGATCCACAGCTTTAGTCCCGCAGACTAAATCTGTTTTGCTGTTTATCCATAGTGACCAGGCTGGGCCTTCAGCCAAACTTAGAGAAATCAAAGCTCACTCCATCTCAAGATTTTGTCTATGTGGGGATGAATTATTTCACAAAATTAGTCTGTGTCCCGCAGGACAGAGTGGACAAGAACACATCCCTGATGGAGATCCAGAGACTAAAGACCACATTAGCAGCTCTTCTCTCTCTCTCTCTCTCTCTCTCTGCAGTTTCTTCTTCTGGCAACATGGAAACCACAAAAAGACCACTTGAATTCTGTTTTTTAAAAGTTGGGATTTCCATCATCATCTATTTCAATGGACAAATCAGGACCAGTTTTGGGCTGGAGTCCTCATGCTTCCTCCAACCCACTCCTGCCTGTGTGCAGACATGTCAGATTCAGGGTTGGGTACTCTTCTAGAGCAGGAAAAGCTGATTCTTCAAAGTTCATGGACCAGGGAAGAATCTGCCCTCAACATCAACAGTTTGGAAATGAGGACAGTACTCTATGCACTTCAGGGGTGCAGCTACTAAATTTGAGGTCACAACATGATGGGGTCTTCAAACAACACATCACTGGTAGCATACTTCAGGAGACAAGGAGGCATACATGCACTTTCTCTCTCTCTGCATGTTTGGAGCCTCCTTTGCTAGGCAGCTTTAGAAGAAATTACTCTCCAAGTTTGCCACATACCTGGCAGAAAGAATATTTTGGCAGACAATCTGTCAAAGAGAGGGAATATAGTCCTCACAGATTGATTGCTCCACCAAGTCCACATCAGACACTCTGTTGAAACTTTGGTGGACTTGTTTGCCACCAAACTAAACAACAACCTCCCTTTTATGTTTCCCCAGTCCCCAACCTGAAGGCCTAAGCAGTGGTAAGTTTCAACCTGAATTGGGATCATCTGGATGCTTATGCATTCCCACCATTCAGGATGATTCCACAAGTTCTACTCAAAGTCAGTCACTCTATTCATTTTGATCAGCCCTCTATGTTCCCAGCAGTCATGGTTCAGTGATCTTCTTGACCATCTCTGGACATTACCTCAGAGGAGGGACCTCCTGTCACATCATAGGGGTCTCCCCTACACAACAGATCACAGATTCTCTACCTTCATGCTTGGCTAATCTCAAACAATCTCTCCACAAAGAGAAGTTTTCAATCAAAGTTGCCAAGTGCATCATTCAGTCCAGGAGAAGATTGATGTCTAAAGTGCATGATGCCAAATGGAAAATCTGTTGTGATTCGTATAGTAGAAAGCATCATAGCAATCCTTGCTGTTCCTCTATTAACACAGTGGCTGATTTTCTTCTCTTCATTATGAAGAGAAACAGTGCTCAATTTCTATTATTAAGGGCTATTGAGCAGCTTTTTCCAACACCCACAGATTTACAAAAGGTCAGGCCATCATGATAGATTCTCACTTAGAAGACCTGATCAGGTATTAACTGGTGGTTTGCACTCTAATGCCTAAATGGAATCTTTCTGGTGTTTTGTTGTCTTTTAATAAATCCCCCTATGAACCTTTGGGTGAATCTTCCTTTAAGAACCTTACTCTCAAGACATAGCCTCAGCGTCTGTGAGACAGAGGAGCGAGCCTCATGCCCTGTCCTTAGACCAGGCCTGTATCAGATTCATTGGGAATTATGAGTCAGTTTCTTGCCTTTGCCATACAGGTATTTTTGCAAAAAGCCAGCTTCCACTGGTTGCTTCACTCCCAAAAGAAAGATAGGAAGGGTAGGAAGTATCTTTTTCCCCATTAAAGGTTCAACTGATATTTCAGCTTTTACTATTTCTGGTGGATTGCATTAACTATTCAGAGATTTTATCAGTCCTTTACCAATAGGGACTCTTCATTCCTGAAAATTAAAGCTCATGAGGCTCAACCCATTGCTGCCTCAATGGCCTATCTAACTCATTTGTTTTTGGAGGATTAATGAAAACTGTGTTTTGGCATTTTCACATTACTTTCTCCTCCTTTTACTTTCACTCATTAGCTCACCAAAGTGAAGGCATATTCTCCTTGGGCCTGAACATCATCCCATAGTACTCTCCTTCTCTTCAGTGATGGTGAATATTCCTTGTGGTTGTTTTTCAAATGCCTGTGTTGGAATCATCATCCTTCCACCAAACTGACTAATTAAGCTATGTAATAGCAACAGGTATGATATTACTAATATTAAAGTGAATGCGGGAAGGGTGAAACTAATTTTAATGATGCAATACCTATAAGTTGCTGTTGTTAGATTCCTTATTCCCACTGTGTATCGATGCCCCACTAAGCTAGGCTGCTCCCTCAAAAAGAATGGAGAAATACACATGGGCAAGAATGTACAGGGTGTCGCAGGTGTTCTGAAATCTTCTGGTTCACCCTAATGGGAGGATGAATTTTCATCATGAATTGACATTTGATTGGTTTTTACTAGTTTTGTACAGCAGATGAAGACCTTCCTTGCATAATCTACCATGTCTACTTTGCATAATCTTCTATATTATTATTATTATTAATCTATCATATCTTTCTGTATGCTAGTAGTCCATTCAGAAAACCAAGGTACAAGTTCATGATCATGGATTTACCTATTATTTACTGAAGTTAGCAAATAAAGAAATTAAATTTAATTAAAATATTTGATTTTAAAAAATTAAAATAATATGAATACTTTGTGAAATATAATTTTGGAAAAAAAATTGTGATTCAAATTATCCAGAAGATCGCACCATTTACATGTAGGCATGGACTATTTTGATATATAACATGCCATTTGGTGAAAAAAGTTCACGTCACTGGTCAATTGGAACTTGTTGGCTGTTTTGGGTTCCTGTTGGAACAAATGGCAGATTATCTTCCACTGCATACAAAAATTCTATAATGAATTGGGTTTTGGGTTTTTTTCCCCACCCCCCACCCCCATTTTCTGATCTTGTTTTGTCAGGATGGCAGCATTAGAAATATAAAATAAGTCAAATGTAAAGAACTAGTCCAGCTTGATATAGTGAAGCCCTGTTTTAAAACACTTTGATATGGAACAAAATTTGGATGTAGCCTGATGTTTGTGTGGTTTCCAAAATTTTGCAGTCATTTAACCTATTTCTTGAAGTACTTAATGCCTAAATAAGTTTGATCTAATAGTTTGGCAAGATGTGTTCTATTCTCAGAGAAAAAAATATCTCTTCTTGGTTATTTTTGAAAGGTCATTATCTCCTTAACAAGCTGATAATTATTGCTCTAATAATTATTGAACCATCAACAATAAGTTTTCTTTGTGTTTATCTTTGATGCATCATGTGAAGAACTGTTGCACAATCCAGGGTAGAAATATAGCCAACCAGTGTTTGCTCTGTCATCTGACTTACTCAACCAATCACCAAACAATGCAGAATTCTTGAATGTTTCTCACCTTAATTTATAAATTATTTAAACCACAAATAGAACCAATAGAACACCTATGAACCATAATACACACTTAGTTTATTGCCAGAATTGTCAGGGGCAGTTTTAGGCATTGCCACATTCCTCTAATAATTCTTGTTTAATATGCAACAAGGTCATAGTTCATTGAAGTTCCTTGTTTTCCTCTAGACCCTGTCTTCATTTTGTATAGCTAAACAGGACACACATGCAGTTTTTTCTTCAGTTAACTGACTTGTTTGCCTATAACATGATACAGTAAATTGCTGAAAGATTGCAAGCTTTTTAGGAAAAATAATTATTGTATAATTTTCATTTGTTACTATGCAACCTCATCCTTTATAAAAAGAATATTATTTTATGTTGTTTGTTTATGAAAATTATCATAATGAAAGATACAAAACTATTAGGCAACTATTACTGGCAGAAGATCTGGCCATATCTTATACTTGCCTTTAAGATTGGATTGTAGCAAATTAAATACCATCTGTACTCACTTATAAGTCAGGTCCAACTACAAACAATATTTAACCTGAATTGCCATCATGCATTGTGCTGCCAATCAGGACCTATGATGCTTATTCTTCTGATTACTCATAACAATCTGCATAGACCCAGATCTGCCAGCACATTATGTGATGGCAAATCTGGGTCTGTGCAGTTTGTAGTTGGACCCTACTTATAAGCAAGTAAAGACAGTAGTTATAACTCTTAGAATGAACCAGTAATTAAAGAAAAAAGAAACTTGCATCATTTTAATTTCCTTACATATTTCAAAAGTAGAGTAGACAGGTGTTGTAATACAGCTACATGTAACATAAATTATTATGGTATGTCCAACGGCAAAAGAAAACAGAATCTGATTTGCCATTACATAATGTGACAGCAAATCAGGGTCTAGTTTGTTCACTGATTGGTCCTAACAAACTGCATATATCCAGATCTTCTAGTTCATTATGTACTGGTTGATCATGGTCGAAGTTGTTTGCAGTAGGACCTGACTTATAAGTGAGTATGTACAGTATTTATCAGCTTGTAGTTTTCATAGGTTCTTCAAAGGGTATTAATAAATAAGTCCGACCTGAATATAAAATTTTAATTACTCAGGATTTTACATTGTACAGATTTTAAGGTGATGGTTGTGGTGATAGTGGTGGTTATAATAGTACTACCGTACATTACTTCCTTACTGTATTGCTGTTCATGGGAGTCATTAAAGTGGATGAACTTATAAATGAGGATGACTTGTAATGAGGTATTTAAACATAATATTAAATATTAATATTAAATAATGAAATTGGATCTGTGACTATACACACATTTTAAAAAGCAACTGCTTTATATGGAGACACCTTATAATGAGGGAGTACTGTAGTAACAGCACACATCACCAAATAATGATGCTACAAAGTCAGTGGTATATGCACTGCATGATAGTATTATTTGTATTAAATATTAATTCTGCCTAGTATTATCAAGCATTCTCATGTAGAAACCAGGGATAGCACTTTCAATTCAGTTTGGTGTATATTTGTAATTCTCTATAATTAATCATATATACCTTGATTTTTGTCACAGGTATCCAGAATGACTGTGCAGTTAGATGAGAATTACTAGGTCAATGTGCAAGTGTGTCTGCTATGCACAAGTGCATATACCACTGACTTGGTAGCATCATTTTTTGGTGATGTGTACTTAGTCATGATGATAAATGGACTGATGCATGTAGGCAAGGTGATGGGTGCCATTTACTTGTGGGTCTGGGTTTGAATCTCAGTACAGTACAAATTAAACATTCTCTAACCCATATGATAGTATTATTTGTATTAAATATTAATTCTGCCTAGTATTATCAAGTATTCTTCTTCCAGCAATAGCACTTTTTATTTGATTTCATGTACATTTGTAATTCTCTCTCTTTCTCTCTCTCTCTCTCTCTCTCTCTCTCTCTCTCTCTCTCTCTCTCTCTCTCTCTCTCTCTATATATATATATATATATATATATATATATATATGATGCAGGAAACCTTTTTGTTTGTCATAAGCTAAATACAGAAACCTAAACCATTAAAATGTGAAATGTAGATCACTGTGACCTTGTTTTTTGGTGTGATGATTCTAGTATGAACTGAGCTTGAGTAGTAAACTTGAAACACAAAATTTAACCCAAGTTAGTGATATATAAAATATAAGTAACAGTGACCTTCCTTTGTGATGAGGGTGTGACAGTTATCTAGTTGCATCCCTTCACCAAGTTTCAAAATTCCAGATTTAACAACATGTATATAGTGTGCAAATTCTGACTAAAATGCAAAAATAGCCAAGAATATACAACTTATGTGTATGAATGTACAAATGTAGCCCCTGTCACAAGGGTAGGTGTTATGAAAACCACTCCAGGCTGTTGTCTTGGACCTAGGAAACAAAGACTGAGTTTCACTGCTGCTCTACATGTATGCTTTTATCATTGTGGGTGATACCATTGATGCTTGGGATAATACAATAATTTACCGTCTATTTCATAGATGTGAGCAAAAATTCAAGTCTGCATATGCAGAAAAACCTAACTTGAAAGACTACTGTCTTGGAAGATCACTGATAATTTAAGATACTGCATGGACCAGATTGTTATATGATATAATGACCTCTTGTAAGAGACAATCCATCTTTAAAAAGAGTCTTTTGTTAGCAAAAGGGAATGGATGGACTGTAGAAGCATTTGTAAATTATACTTTCAACTAAGCAGTCCAGGATTAGTCTTTTTTAATGTTCCAAACAATTCTTAAGCACTAGATAGGAGTATGATTTAATGAGTTTGGATCCAATCCAAATTCACAGTTAAAATGATTTGATCACCAAGGTGTTATTGGCATGACTAATGAAATTTCTTTTCAGTATTATAACAGTAATCAAATTTAAATACAGGGCTAAGCAAATCTTTTCTTGATCCACTTGTCTCAAACATGTCACTTAGAAACAAAATCACTTCTTCGGAACAACTTATCATTTGTCTGTGGATTTAAGTAACATGGAAAATACATTTGCTGTTTTTGAGTAAATTACTTTATTTTCATTAAACATTTAATTTAATTTAGTTTAATTTTCAAGAACAAGCTTTATGAATTTAAAAGAAATGTTCTAGTCAGTTTTTAAAGCTATTTTTTAATAACATCTCCCCAAAAATGTGATTGTGTTAGATGTCTAAATGTAATCTTTACAAAGCAATATATGAAATGAATATATATTTCTGGTAAAGGAGATACTGTATTATTTTTTTGTTTGCTGTTAAAGTTGTATAACTAATACTTCCCTAAATCTATTAAAAAAAATTCTGTTGTAAATTTCACACCTATTAAAAGCCATCTTTTATACTACAATGTAATGCAGCTTTTAATGGTAGTTTTGGTTTTGAATTATCTTAGCAACATGAATTTTGTGATGCAATGGTACTTTTAACATTGGTATCATTTCCACAGTACTTATAATTGTTGTTATGATATTAATATACTGTTGTAATGATATTCACCTTCCATTACAGTTATGTTAAGATACTGGTGTGACTATAATATTTTATTGTTAATGTAATATATTGATCATTGCATTGGTAATATTACTGCTGTAATGGTATTTTGTACTGTCACAATACTAAAATTACTATTACAGTGATAAAATAAACCATTGCAGCAACAAAAAACACTGCTGTACCAGTATATGAATTTTGTTGCAATGGTATATGAATATCGATGCAATAGTATATGGATACAAGAGATTTAAAGATAATTTCATTGACACCAGTATTAAAAATAATGCTGCAACTGTAAATTTTAACATTGCATTGGTAAATATTTAACAATGATAATGAAATAGCAATGAAATAGGGTTACTCTTTATCACAAATTGATGTACTTGTGTTTGGTCATTAAAGGTCTTGTCACAGCCATGAAATGGGGTTGTTTGTCACACAATGTGATGTACTTGTGTTTGGCCATACAAAGTCTTGTCACAGCCATGAAATGGGATTACTGTTTGTCAGATTCAGTGATGTACTTGAGTTTGGTCTATAAAGGTCTTGTCACAGCCATGAAATGGGGTTACTCTTTTTCAGATACAGTGATGTACTTGTATTTGGTCATAAAAGGTCTTGTCACAGCCATGAAATGGGGTTACTGTTTGTCACACAAAGCAATGTACTTGTATTTGGTTATACAAGTTCTTGTCACAGCCATGAAATGGGGTTACTGTTTGTCAGATACAGTGATGTACTTGTGTTTGGTCGTAAAAGTCTTCTCACAGCCATGAAATGGGGTTACTCTTTGTCCAATACAGTGATGTACTTGTGTTTGGTCATTAAAGGTCTTGTCACAGCCATGAAATGGGATTACTGTTTGTCAGATACAGTGATGTACTTGTGTTTGGTCATTAATGGTCTTGTCACAACCATGAAATGGGGTTACTGTTTGCCACATAAAGCAATGTACTTGTATTTGGTTATACAAGTTCTTGTCACAGCCATGAAATGGGGTTTACTGTTTGTCAGATACAGTGATGTACTTGTGTTTGGTCATTAAAAGTCATGTCACAACCATGAAATGGGGTTACTCTTTGTCTGATACAGTGATGAACTTGTGTTTGGTCATACAAGGTCTTGTCACAGCTATGAAATGGGGTTACTCTTTGTCAGATACAGTGATGTACTTGTGTTTGGTCATACAAGCTCTTGTCACAGCCATGAAATGGGGTTACTGTTTGTAACACAATGCAATGTACTTGTATTTGGTTATACAAGATCTAGTCACAATCATGAAATGGGATTACTGTTTGTCAGATACAGTGATATACTTGTGTTTGGTCGTAAAAGGTCTTGTCACAGCCATGAAATGGGGTTACTCTTTGTCCAATACAGTGATGTACTTGTGTTTGGTCATTAAAGGTCTTGTCACAGCCATGAAATGGGATTACTATTTGTTAGGTACAGTGATGTACTTGTGTTTGGTCATAAAAGGTCTTGTCACAGCCATGAAATGGGTTTATTATTTGTCACACAAAGTGATGTTCTTGTATTTGGTCATACAGGATCTTGTCAAAGCCATGAAATGGGGTTACTCTTTGTCAGATACAGTGATGTACTTGTATTTGGTCATACAAGCTCTTGTCACAGGCATGAAATGGGGTTACAGTTTGTAACACAATGCAATGTACTTGTATTTGGTTATACAAGATCTTGTCACAATTATGAAATGGGATTACTGTTTGTCAGATACAGTGATATACTTGTGTTTGGTCATAAAAGGTCTTGTCAAAGCCATGAAATGGGGTTACTCTTTGTCCAATACAGTGATGTACTTGTGTTTGGTCATTAAAGGTCTTGTCACAGCCATGAAATGGAATTACTGTTTGTTAGATACAGTGATGTACTTGGGTTTGGTCATAAAAGATCTTGTCACAGCCATGAAATGGGGTTACCGTTTGTCACACAAAGCAATGTACTTCTATTTGGTCGTTAAAGATCTTATCAAAGCCATGAAATGGGATTACTGTTTGTCAGATACAGTGATGTACTTGTGTTTGGTCATTAAAGGTCTTGTTACAGCCATGAAATGGGATTACTCTTTGTCCGATACAGTGATGTACTTGTGTTTGGTCATACAGGGTCTTGTCACAGCCATGAAATGGGATTATTGTTTGCCAGATACAGTGATGTACTTGTGTTTGGTCATTAAAGGTCTTGTCACATTCATGAAATGGGGTCACACTTTGTCTGATACAGTGATGAACTTGTGTTTGGTCATACAAGGTCTTGTCACAGCCATGAAATGGGGTTATTCTTTATCACAAAGCGATGCACTTGTGTTTTGTCATACAAGCGCTTGTCACAGCCATGAAATGGGTTTATTATTTGTCACACAAAGTGATGTACATGTATTTGGGTATACAAGATCTTGTCACAGCCATGAAATGGGGTTACTCTTTGTCAGATGGTCACACAAGGTCAGCTGAGTGGTGCATCACTTTGGCACACTGGTAGTCTTTGATGGGCAATTAGATTCTAGTGGCACTAGGTAGGTGTGTTGATGAAATCTGTTGACTATACTGGCATTTACTGACACAATTCACAAAAACTGTGAATCAGTTAGAAATCAGGAGTTATCTGACTTTTTCATATTGACAAAAAACTGACTTGTCCCAGACAAGAATTTTACCTGGCCAAGACTTTTGGCTATGGGATTTGTTCAGTTCAGAGGTACATAAAAAAATGAAGAATAACTTTTATTCAGCCTGTCAAAGTCTAATTACAGTCATGCAGGCTTGGATTCATCCCAGCATATTGACAAAGCAGGCTACTATGCACATCAAGTACACTTGAATTAGATTATGAATATGAAGGAAAAAGAAAATTATAATAATTTGAATGTTTAAATTCAGTAATAATTGATCCCAGCTTTGGTTTCATAACCGCTCTGGTGGCCTAGTGGTTAGAGCGTCAGCCTCGGATGCGGGAGGTCATGGGTTCGATCCTCGGTTGAGTCATACCAAAGACTTACAAAAATGGTACTAACAGCTGCCTCGCTTGCGCTCAGCATTAAGAGGTTAGTGTTAGGACTGGTCGGCCTGGTGTCAGGATAATGTCAGTAATAATTGATCCCAGCTTTGGTTTCATAAAAGTAATGTATATCTTCACTAATAAGTTATATCTAACTGCAAATTGCAAAGACTCAGTTCTGACATTGAATAACACACCAGCAGATCTGGGTATATGCAGTTTATTGGGAATTATTCATAGATCAATCAGTATAGGCCCAGATCTGCCAATGCATTATGCGAATCAGATCAGGGTCTGTGTTGTTTGCAGGTGGACTTATAAATGAGTATATATGGTAGGTTGGTAAAAGTATAATGCATAAATATTTGCATTATATGTACTGGAAGAACAGAAACATATCTTCAAGTTTTCTTCATTATTCATTTCATGCGCAACCAATTCTGCAATTATTTTTTTATTTTCAATTTTTTGTTTCTTTTTACTTTGGAAAAGATGCATGCATAACTTTGACAATTTCATGATTACTGGTACATATACAGCGTACCAGTGGTACAATTCATTTTGCTTTGATGGATTTCTCAGTTTATTTTGTATGCACTGAAATCAGGAAAATAAAATGTTTCCCCACTTATATGTCATTTTTGATGATATTTTTCACTGGGTCTGATCTACTAATGCCCCAAGATCAAGTTCAGTGTCCTCAGGTATGTAGGAAAATGAGACCTTTGTTCAGTATTTAGGGTATACAAAACCACTGATCTGTTGATAGAATACAGTATATACCAGAATATATGGCATGACTTGTCTTTTATCCGTCACTAATGAAATCAATATACCTAGGAAACTCATAAGTATTCAGTAAAATCAAATATTATGCAGCACTGAGCAATATTCTTTTCAAGTTGCTGACGACTCAATGAGATTTTAGATATTAAGGTGTAGAAATGTGTACTGAACAGGTAGGGAATAACAATGTTAAGCAAATTTTATTTTTCATCTGAATGTGGTTCTATTTTTGTATACTGAAGTCATTAAACATCTCAGTACATAGAAACAGCATTTCATAGTTATGGATTATGGGTAAGTATTGACGTAAGCCTGTTTTCTCTTACCTTGTTGTTTATTTTTTATATCAGTTCACTATTCACATCTAGAAGCTGTCAGGAGAAAATCTTCTGTTCTTACAGGGAAACCTGTCCAGTCACAGGTCAAGAAAAAGGAGAACGATGAAAATGGTTCTGAAGAATCAGACAGCCGACCGAAAACTGCTGTTTTGAAAAATCCAAAATTTGTGAATAAGCACAACACAGTTGCACTTGAGGAACAGTCAACAAGGAATAAACTTTTGGGGACAGTGTCCACTCCAAGAAACTCTAGCACTGATAGTGGCATAGGAGAAGTACCTGAGATAAACGGCACCACTAAAAAGCCAACAGCCAAAATGAAGTCCTCACAAGGGCCTAATTTCGTCTTGTGCTACATTTGTGGACGTAAATTTGGTTCAGCTTCAATAGCCGTACATGAGCCACAATGTTTAGAAAAGTGGACAAAAGAGAATGAAATGCTTCCAAAACATCAACAACGTCCAATTCCACAGAAGCCAACTGTTATAAACTCCTCAGGAGGGTCTGATCTGGATGCTATGAATGAAGCTGCATGGAAGAGCGCTCAGGCACAATTGATCCCATGTGAAAATTGTGGCCGCACATTTGCCCCAGACAGACTGCCTGTCCATCAGCGTGCTTGCAAACCCAAAGATGGGTTTAAAAAACCCAATCCTGGAACAAGTGGCTCAAAAGGTAACAACAAGGGAGCTGCACACAATGCTGGTCCTGACTCAGTACCAGGAATGAAGAGGGAGGGGACTTTTACCTCCCCAAACAAGAGTCCACCAAAGGCTAAAGTTCCACCAGGACCTAAGTTTATTCTTTGCTATATATGTGGTCAAAAGTTTGGTTCCAAGTCTATTGATATACATGAACCACAGTGCCTAGAAAAATGGAAAGCAGAAAATGATAAATTACCTAAACACCAACAAAGACCTCTTCCAAAAAAGCCAGAAGTTGTGGGTGGGACTGGAACCTATGACATAGATGCCATGAATGAGGCAGCGTGGAAGAGTTCACAGGCTCAGCTAATTCCATGTGAGAATTGTGGCAGGAAATTTGCACCAGATAGACTCCAAGTACATAAAAGGGCATGTAAACCTAAGGATGGAGCTGCATCAACGTTAGGAAGTAAAAGCACAAATGGTAGCACTAAGACCTTAGAAGGGGGCTCAGAAGGGACAGGGAAATCCATGCCTGGTCGTGATCCTTCACCCCAGAGGGGCCCGAAGACACTAGTTTGTTACATATGTGGAAGAGAGTTTGGCAGTAAATCTTTGCCCATTCATGAGCCAAAATGTTTGGAGAAGTGGAAGATAGAAAATTCTAAGCTACCAAAGGAGCAACGACGCCCACTTCCAGTCAAGCCATCAGGTCCAGTGACAAGGTTGGTTATTATTTTTTTTTAACAATCAAGATAAGAGGTAGAATAAATCCATTAAAACTGGTTTTTATCCCATCTTTGTTAGCAAGGAAGCAGGACTTAGGTAACATTGTTCTGGTCATGTGTTCATTTGACAACAGTACATCATACCATCTATACACGTGTTCAAGTCCAGTTCAGCTGCAAACTTCACAGACCCAGACCTGACAGAAGATTTGGGTCTATACGAGTAATCTGTAGAACAAACAAAATAGACTGTGATCTATTGGCTCACTGCGTTAAAAAGGTGATCCTCTCAAAAATAATGTACATGTAGTTTTTATGTCATATAAACCATTTCAGTGGATTGGCAAAAACATTTGGACTGTTTTGTCTTTCATGCTACCCTATCCTTATAAGGCAGATCCATAGACCTAGATCTGCTATCACATAATAATGCACTGATGTATCTGGGTCAAAGCAGTTTCTTAGGAGTAATCAGTAGAACAAACAACATGGATTCAGATCTGCTGATGCAGTAGGCAATGGAAAATCAGGGTCTGTGTTGTTTGCAGTCTGACTCAACTTATAAACTAGTATATACGGTACCATTCTTTTTCAGTGGTAAACAATTTTTTGGTAACTGCTTTTGGATACCTTGCAGTGGGGAGTGGGGTGGATAACATTATCACATTTTGTAAAGCTCGATATTCAGCATTAATTCTATGCCTGCTATCATGACAGCTTGAACTTTAAATATTTTCGTTAAGCATCATTATCCCTATACTTTTCTTGGTTATTCATTTGCACTTCCCATCCCTCAACCTTCATACCCTAACCCCAAGATCAATCCATTTTAAAACAACCTAATATGCAGTTTTATGATATTTTCATCTGCCCAAAATGTTTTTCTCTTGACACTGTTACGAATATGTAATTAAATTGCTTGTGTGTTAGTTTTAATTCTTTTTATTTTTGTTTCATTACATTTTATTGTAATGATTATTTTCACGGGATTTGACTATTTTTGGAAAATTCATTTCTCTGTTTTGACTTGAATAGAACATAAAAGGTATTACATTATCAGTATTTTTAGCTCACCTTGCTTGAGAAGTTTTGTAAACACTAAGTGGAAATGATTGGCTATTACCAAGGTCATTTTTGGCCCATGTGTGAGCTGAGTTGTAAACAGCCTTTCTTTTTTAATTTATTTCCAGTGTGAGAATTTGATTCTTAGATAGGGCTATTCTAGCTACATGCTGAATGGCATTTTTTTTTTTATTGCGCTGTTCAAATTAGAAATCACGTAGCCTGTCACATGAGCCACCATGTGATCTAAAATCGAGGCTTAAAACAGCCATTTTGCTAGTAGATTGGTCAGTTGTAATTTTTACACCTCAGAGCTCAAGGTGTTTTATTGTTGTTGCCAGTTTGTTCTGAAGTTCGTCTATTTTTTGGGATTTAATAATTCATATTCTCTAGAAAACAAAACAAGTGCTTTTCTTTATGAAAATTCTGGGATAAAGACGCTTAGTGGAAATTTTTTCTGGAATTCTAAACAGAACATTATAAATTGTGTTTCAAAGAGGAATTGTTGCCATTTGTACAACGACCTCATCTGACATCATCACCTTCCATATTGGAATTTCATCGAGATTTGAACCTGGATTCAATTAGAACTGTTTAGTGATAGGACTTATATTTTTCAATTCTAGGATTAAATTTTGGATTATATTCACAAAACTGTAAGTCCTATTTCCTATTTTTATATTGTTTTCTAGGGAAATAAATTATTTTGTTAAAACATATAAAGCTTGTTGGCTTCCCTCTTTTCTTTTGTTACTTTTGTACAAGCCTACACGTAACAACACATTCTTGTATATATAGCAATCAACAATCCCTTGTTAGATGTTGTTTTTTTGACAGTGGTCTGCTAAAGGGAACAAGCACCAGTAGGGCTGACTTATGCATGGGTACTATAAGGGAAGGGGAATTTATTAGGGAGGAGCACTTACAACGAGAAATATTGTAGCTGCTTATGATGTGAAGAATTAGTTTGGTGGTTTATGACACAGGACAAGAGGAATTTATTTAGTGCTAAGGCAAATGAAGTGCCTGGCCCAAACAAACAAACAGTAAACAGTAGAGCTTATATGTATCTAGGTGGACTCCCTTATCAAAGGTGCTTAAGTATGTTGTTAGCAGTGTAATACATAAAAACAGATTAATTTGTTGGCCTTGTCAAATGTTAAATGTCAGTAATTTACCACCTTCATTAGAATTTTCACTCGATCTAAGTTTTACTTGTATGTGTTTCATATAGTATTCAGTACTGGAATATTTTTCGCCTTATTTACTGTCACAGATCATTGCTCATTGCTAGGGATTTGGAACCCCACATTGACTATAATTTTCAACAAGTATTTCTAAACAGCTAAATCAGAATTCAGGAGCATAGTAAGAAATTTAGTGTAATGATAGTACAAATCATTCAGCATGGATTCTTGAAAGATGCAGAAAGTAGACCAAAAAAAGAATGGAGAAGAAAGAAAATTGTTTGTTCTTTTCTGAGGAAAATAATTGATGCATCTAAATAAATTCACAGGTTTTTTTAACAGTTGAAGTTTATCAACACTTTTCATCAAAATTAATTATAAATAAAACTTTTGGGAAAATATTAAGAATCATATATGATACAGGTCATCAAAAATTTCCATTTTTCACACAAGGATATCACTTTGCCTGTAACAAGTGAAGTATGATTTTTTTTCAACCATCTGTCTTATATTTAGGAAGCTAATCAAATCATAAATTTTGGGCAATTTTTTTCTGTACACACACACACACATGCACGCATGCACACTCATGCACACACACATGCATGCACACACACACACACAATTAAAATATTTTTGTTAGGACCTTCAAGGGAAAAAAAAATGTTAGAATAATATTTTGAAAAATGCCATTTTACACAAGCCTCAATATCAATTTCTATTTTGCTCATTTGTTTATGATAAAAAAGTTTGCATGGTCCAAGCTTTTTTTGTGATGTTATCAAATAAACAGTCTTTTGTTTTTTGTTATTTTCATTATCTTTAAATTTTTGAATTGATTTACCATATATACTTGCTTATAAGTCAAGGTAAAATGCAAACAACAAAGATCCTGATCTGCTGTAGCATTATGTGCCTGCAGATCAGGGTCTATGTTGTTTTACTGATTACCCATAACAAACTGCACAGACCCAGATCTGCTGGTGCATTATGCTCTGAGTCTGTGCAGTTTGCAGTTGGACTCAAATATAAGTGTGCATATATGGTAGGTAGACATTCGTTTAAATTAATGTAAGATCAGTTTGGGTAGATCAGAAAAAAAATTACTGCAGTAACATTTCATAAGATTGATGAATTTTTTGTCCATTTAGTGAGGGAGCCATAAAACTCATTCAATTTTGGTCTAAAATCTACATCCTGTGTTTTTGCTGAATTACCATATGCACTCTTGTATAGTCGAGTCCAACTGCAAACAACATAGACCTTGATCTGCCATCATATAATGCACCAGCAGATCAGTATCTCTGTTGTTTGTTCTACAGATTACTCCTAAAAAAAATTGCATCTGCCCAGATATGTCAGTGCATTGTGTGATAGCTGATCTGAGTCTGCGGTTTGAAGTTCAATCTGCCTCCTAAACAAGTATAGGGTAGTATGAAAAATGAATTCCAGATTTTTTGCCAATTCAGAAGTCCATTAAAAATGGTTTATATGGCATAAAAACTACATGTATGTCATTTTTAGAGGACTCATTTTTTTAAGCACAGGATGTCTAATTGTTCAATCATAAACCTGATAGTTTCTCAAATTCTTTAAAATTGTGAAGAATGTTTATTTTGTGTTACCTATATGCACAGCAAACATTTAGTTTTCTGAATGATTTATGTGTATTATGAATACACTGTTAATTGTGGGGTATCATTTGGAAGTAAAATACACCAAATTCCACAAAATGGTGGTCCCCAGGTTTGGAGCCCCAGGCGGTTGCCCATAACCTCCACTGCTTATGATGACCCTGCGTGTTCTGCATAGTTAATTTTAATAATTCATGATTGCCTATTTGTATTTGAATATATGTATTTTGAATATATGACCTCTCTTTCTACCAAGGGATCGCCTCCTCATAGCAGATTTTTTTACTATACAGTATTTAGATGATAAAGCATTTGTCCAGATTGAAAATGGTTGTTAAAAAATAGTTGCCAATCAGTTAATATAAAATAGTGTATTCATATGAGATAAATAAAACTGCCATCACCTAAAAGTTAATAAAAATTTGATATATTTATGCTATATATATATATATATATATATATATATATTTATATGGATATTAAAGTGCAAATTGCACCTCTTTGCAATAAATGTAGCATAAATCATGCATACATAATAAGGCAAAATATATTGGTCCATGGCAAAGATCACTTCAGCGTTCCAAATGGGTGAGGAAACCAGCCATAAGGTGTAATGCCTTAGGAGTTGAATACTATCATTGCAAGCCATGAGTGATAATCCACTATGCTGATTTATAACCTGTGGTTGCCTATGCAGAGATTTCTTCATTTTTTATGAATATGCATAAACCTGCTTAACAAATCACTGCAAGCATGAGTACATTTTTCTTGCCATTGTGACCCAACATGACCATTCGTGCTCTTTGAATGAGCCTATCAAAGTTTCTCTTTCAAGCATAGTCACTTATCAATCAAAATGAGGAAATCGTAGCACAGGCAGCTAAAGGTGATAAAGGATCATAGCAGATTATCACCAACAACTTGTGATGATGGGGCAGTACAAGTCTTTTTTTGAAATGCAATTTAGGCATTGGGATGGAATGAACTGAAACCTGGCAACAAGAATCTCAACAAGAACATTCCAAGCAAAACTTAAAAATGAAAAGAAACACCACTCTCCGGTCAAATATGTTTTCTTTTTTTCACTCCAAATTCTGTTTTATTTTCATTTAATACCCATAGCACAGATCTTGGGGGAGGCAGGCAGATACAAAAACCTTTTAACTTTGAACATTAAGGGTGTCACCTCATAGATTTGCTGATTAATCATAGCTAGATATCAGGAGTTGTCCACACAAATAATATATTTTAGAACACTTAAATTGTATAAGTTTTTATATTACAGAACAACATGGAAAATGATATCCTACTTAGTAGGTGGATCTAGAAAATGGGATGAATTATACACACAGAAATTTTATGCATTATCACTAATAGTCCAGGTCCATTAATTGACCTCTTGATAATAGAAGTTTGTATCAGTTTCCTTTCCTTTTCTTAGTTCATATAATGTTTTTTAGGTTGCAAGTAATTACCATACTATTTGCAATTTTATTACAATAAATTTTTTTTATGTGTCACAGTTCTTATTACTAAGTAACATGAAAGTCTCATTGACTAATAGTAAATGTATTTTCAAACACTGAATACAGATTTCTCACTCTCACTTATGGGCTATAGAATAATCCTTGAGTGTCCAAAGTTTTGATGGATTACCATGCAGCTTGTTAAGTACATGTCTTCTAACCTTTGAAATGTCAAAGTTTTAAATGACGTTACCTTCAATAGGGAACAAATGAATGAGGCTGCTTGGGAAAATGCCAAGTCACAGCTGATTCCATGCCCAAACTGTGGGCGAAGATTTGCTTCAGATAGGCTTCCTGTCCACCAGAGGTCCTGCAAACCTAAAGATGGCAGTCCACCAAAGGATTCATCTGGAGGTGGAGGAATGGGAAAGGAGTCAAAAGTAATCATATTAGAAAAAAAATTATTCCTCTTGAAATCTCATGAGTGTGTGTGTGTTATTTAGAGTTTTTTAACGTAGCTTTAACAATTTTTCAGTTATGTTGCTATGATGACTGCAGTATGGCAGTTTATAGTGATGTCTAGCAATGGGGCATCATGCCACAGACATGTAGCATGATGTCCCACCCAGTCACATTATCCTGACACCAGGCCGACCAGTCCTAACACTAACCTCTTAATGCTGAGCGCCAAGCGAGGCAGCTGTTAGTACCATTTTTGTACGTTTTTGGTATGACTCGGCTGGGGATCGAACCCACGACCTCCCGTATCTGAGGCGGATGCTCTAGCCACTAGGTCACAGGAGCGGTCGCGAAATCTCACGAGAAAAATGTTAAAATGTAAATGAAAATGGTGCCGATCCAACTTCTAATATGACTGTCACAGTGGCCATCTTGTTTACCTTGTTATCACTACTTCTCCAAGATGGTTGTTCATTTCAACATTGTGGTTTCTTCAAAAGACATTTTATAAAGTCTAGTTGATACTGAATAGAAATGGTGTGAATTGGATTTTTGAATATCCTGGTATCAATCTTGAGATACTTGTTATCTCATCTCCTTCAAAACAGAAAATTATATGAACATGGGGTTTTCACCAGAAAACATGATGCCTTGTTGCAGGCCTAAGTGAAAATGGAGCCAAGCTGACATCCATTCTGTGCACCAAAGCAGCTGATTTGAAAATTGTTTCATTGCTGAAGAATATCAAAGATGGTTTCAACAATGAGCAGCTAAAAGGCAGAAATGGTTTTATCTTGAACACCTGGATATTCTTTACATCCTGGAGTAGTCACAGTCAGTCCTATTTACTATCACATATCTGATATTGATCACAAAAGTAACTTTGTGATTCTGTTATCACAACTCTGATATTGATCACAGTCATAATGTTGTCATTCTATTATCACACCTCTGATATTTATCACATTAGTAACTTTGTCATTTTATATCACTCTCAAAGCTTTATAATTTTATTCCTGTGATTTTGTCAAAGTAAATGGGAAGGATTCTGTTTTCCAGTTTGTCTGAACATGCATACCTGATAGCATGTGTGAGTAATATTGCTCAGCTTCTATCAAGACAGAGACAAGGGGTGGTCTGTAGGTATGTACAATTTGTTAGAAATTTAATACAGCCC
>JAECUM010014722.1:0-49048 GCA_016617855.1 Megalonaias nervosa
AATTTGCGAAAGAGGAGAGAGAGAGACAGGAGAAGGAGATAGATAAACAATTACAATTTGAAAAGAGAGAGAGAGAGAGAGAGAGAGAGAGAGAGAGAGAGAGAGAGAGAGATGCAAATCCAAAAAGAGAAGGATGAAAAGGAATTTCAAATTAGAATGAAAGAATTTGAGCTGGCAAGTGAAAAGCACATTTCCACTTCAAATACAAATTCAAGTTTTGACATTACAAAATATATTAGGTTAGTTCCCCCTTTTAGCGAAAAGGAAGTAGACAAAATTTTTATTTATTTTGAAAAAGTTACTGAAAATTTGAAATGGCCAAGGGAGCATTGGACTCAATTATTGCAATGTATAATTTCTGGCAAGGCCCAAGATATCTATGCATCCCTATCAGTACAACAAAGTTTTGACTATGATTTTGTTAAGGAGTGCATTTTAAGGGGTTATGCGTTAGTCCCTGAGGCTTATCGGCAAAAATTCAGAAACCATAAAGAAGAAACTGGACAAACTTATGTTGAATTTGCTGGAGAAAAAGAGCAGTTATTTAAGAGATGGTGCTTAGCCAAGAAATTTGAACAAGATTATGAAAGTCTTGAATAACTTGTGTTACTTGAAGAGTTCACAAACTGTGTTCCTAATGACATTAAGAATCATCTTGAAGAGCATAAGATTGAAATCTTGGAAAATGCTGCTCTTGCTGCCTATGAGTATTCCTTAACTCATAAAGTTCCTGTTGTAGGCAAATCATTCACTCAGCAGTCTACTGGTAGAAAGGTTTTCCAGCTCAAAAGAACTCCTCCTATAACTCAGTCTGGTACAACTTCTAAAAATCAAGCTACCTACTGATAAACTTGATTCGAAATCCTTGTCTATTCCTACGTGTACCTATTGCAAGAAAAAAGGACACGTCATTTCTGATTGCTTTAAATTGAAATATAGGCATCAGAATCAAGATAGACCTATCCCAAATGCTCTTATTTCTAAGAGGTCAAGGTCACGGCCATGTATTGAAAGCAATACATTTGTTGGGTCTAATAAACCCCAGTCTGATTTTATTATGGAGAATTATGAACCATTCATGTCGAAAGGGTTCTATATCACTCTTGGGTGATTTGTGCAATCCTATTCCTATTAAAATTTTAAGGGATACAGGAGCTTCTCAGAGTCTTTTATTATCAGGTACTTTGTCTTTTTCTGAGAAGTCCTGTTCTAATGAGAGTGTTCTCATTCGGGGAGTAGAGTGCGGCTTGTTAATGTTCCTCTCCATTCTGTAAATTTGTCATCAGACTTAGTTTCAGGACCTGTGACAGTCGGTATAGTATCTAACTTACCCGTTGAGGACATTCATTTGTTACTAGGCAACGACCTAGCTGGAGACAAGGTTGTGGTTAACCCACTTGTAACTGACAAGCCTTTTTTGCATCAGAAAGTTGATCCTATTGAAAAAGAATACCCTGATTTATACCGCTTTGTGCAGTTACTTGAGCTATGGCAAAGAAAGCTCTTGAGAATGATTTTGATAAGGAAAATATTCCTTTAGCTGACACTTGTATTCGTCAGGCTTTTGATGAGGTCACTTTCACTCCTAATTTGGATCAATTAAAAGGTATTGATCACAGTGATCCTCTTTTAAATACTCATTCTCTTTTATCTAATCAGGGTGACAAACGACAATTACTTGTCGTCGAACAGGAGAAAGATCATGAGATCTCCTGTTTCTTTCAGAGGGCCATTAGTGAATCTGAAGCCACTGAAGTACCTGTCTATTATTTCATTAAAAATGGAATTCTTATGAGAAAATGGAGACCTCCCGAGGTACCTACTAGAGGCGAGTGGTCAGTGAACTATCAGATTGCAGTTGCAAAATCTTACAGACAGGAAATGCTTAGTTGGGCCCATGAAACTCCTCTGGCTGGTCATTTAGGAATAAATAGAAATTATCACAAGATATTGACTCACTTTTATTGGCCAAAAATCAAAAGTGATGTTTGTAAATTTTTTAGATCTTGTCATACTTGTCAAATGGTAGGAAAACTCAATCAGAAGATACCTAAGGCTGATCTGCAACCTATTCCTGCATTTGACGAACCATTTAGCAGAATTATGGTGGATTGTGTTGGTCTCTTACCTAAGACCAAGTCAGGCAGCCAATATTTCTTGACCATTAGGTGTGCGTCAACAAGATTCCCAGAGACAATTCCTTTGAGGAATATTACAACCAAAACCATAGTAATAGCTTTGATAAAGTTTCTTTACTCAATTTGGCCTTCCCAAATCTGTTCAATCTGGTCAAGGGTCAAATTTTAGGTCTGAAATTTTCCAGCTAGTGATGCTTGAATTTGGCACTCAGCAATTCAAGTCAAAAGTAAAATTATGGTTTCACAGAACTCTAATTGAGAGAAGTTTTGAGTTTTGTAATAGAGTTCATTCTCTCTTGCTCATGCTTCAAAATTTTCTTCAAATTAGATTTTACGGCCCTTACAAAGTTAAGAAGAAAATGAAGGAGTTAAATTATAATATCAGTACTCTGATCTAAATAAATTAATGGAGTACTAGTATATTGAAAGAGATAGCCAAGTAAATTATGCAATTAATTTAGTTGTACCTGTCCCACTCAGTGTGGATTTAAGTAAAGGAATTCAATCGGACTCTGTTGATCTTGGAGCAACAAATCTTCGCAATTCGGAAATTATGAAAAATCTGGACCACAAACTTCTACATTTACAACAACAAGAAAGGAATGAACTTAAACAGTTATTATTCGAATGTGAGCACTTGTTTCCAGATATTCCTACAAGGACAAACACAATTTTTCATGACGTTGAAATTGTAGATTCAAAACCTGTGAAAGAACATCCATACAGGATGAACCCTCTCAAACAGGAATACTTGAAAAAGGAACTTCAGTATTTGCTGGAGAACGATTTCATAGAGCCCAGTAAAAGTGGTTGGAGTTCACCATGTATACTTGTTCCGAAACCAGATAAAACTTTCCGTATGTGCAGTGATTATAGGAAGGTGAATAGTGTGACAGAAGCAGATTCATTTCCATTACCAAGAATCGATGACTGTATTGATAAAATTGGAAATGCCAAGCACGTCACCAAATGTGACCGTCTGAAAGGATTTTGGCAAATTCCACTTACGGAAAGGGCAAAGGAAATTTCGGCATTTGTGACTCCAGAGGGACTCTATCAATATAAAGTAATGCCGTTCGGAATGAAGGGTTCCCCAAGTACTTTTCAATGTTTGATGAATGTGATTACTTCTGGTCTAGATAATTGTGATGCTTACTCGATGATGTCATGATCTACAACGACACCTGGAAAGAACATCTAGCCACGATTCGGAAATTCTTCGACAGACTCACTGATGCAAATTTGACAATCAATTTATCTAAAAGTGAATTTTGCCGTGTTTGTGTAACTTTTCTAGGACATATTTTTGGACATGGTCAAGTTAAACCTATAGATGGTACGATCAAGGCTATCTCTGAATTCCCTGTGCCTGTCAGTTAAAAGCAGCTGATGCGATTTTTGGGTATGGCCGGACACTATCGGAATTTTTTTTTCCAATTTTTCTAATATTGCTGAAACCCTGACAGACCTGTTGAGTAAGTAAAACAAGTTTCTTTGGACTGAAAAATGTCAGGAGGCTTTTGATAGGTTAAAAGCCATACTCAAAAGTGCGCCGGTTCTTACAGCTCCAAATTTCAGTCAATCTTTTAACTTGTCAGTTGATGCAAGTGATGTTGGGGTTGGAGCAGTATTGATTCAAGAAGATAGAAATGGTGTTGATCACCCAGTGTACTATTTCTCTAAGAAATTAAATAAGCACCAAAAAAATTACTCAATAATCGAGAAGGAATTTTTGGCTTTAATATGGGCATTACAGCATTTTGAGGTTTACATTAGTTCAGCCCCTTCTCCGGTTGTTCTACATAGTGATCACAACCCCCTTACTTTCATCGACAAGACGAAACATAATAATCAAAGATTATTAAAGTGGAGTTTGTGTTTACAAGAATATAATCTTGACATCAGGCACATCAAGGAAAAGACAATATAATTGCAGATGCGCTTTCCCGCGTATAGAAATATTATTTCATGTACACTTTGTATAATTCATAAGAATTTCCTTATGTGATTTTATTTTTCCTCATGTATAGTTTACATATGGTAAAAAGAAAGCTTCATTACATAAATCTTTCTTTTCTTTATGGGGGAAGTGTTACGTATATGTAATTTATTTACTTGTGTGTTAGTTTTAAATTTTTTTTATTTTATTTTTGTTTCATTACATTTTATTGTAATGATAATTTTCATTGGATTTGAATCTTTTTTCGGAAAATTCACTTGACCTGATTAGAATGTAACCGTTGTTTAAGCACTATTTTTAGCTCACTTTGGTTCATATATTTTGTAAACATCGAGTGAAAACGATTGGCTATTATCAAGGTCATGTTCTGCTTGCGTGATCGCTCTAATTTGTAAACAACTTTTTTTTATTAAATCTTATAGGAAGATTCGTTAAGTTCTTTCAAGGCGTACGTGTCTATCGTCTGTGCGCTTTTATTGCGTTTTTTCATCTGGGTGACCACGTGGGCCACCATGTGATCTAAAATTGAGGGTTTTAATACTCATTCTCAGAGTATTTTAGTCAGTCGTATCTTACACCTTGAGGGTACAAGGTGTTTCTATTGTTGATGCCGGCTTGTTCTCAAGTTCATCTAATTTTTGGGATTTAATAATTTAAATTCTCTAGAAAACAACACAAGTGCTTTTCTTTATGAAAATTCTAGGAAAAAGACATTCAGTGGAAATTTATTCTGGAATTAAACAGAACATTATATATTGTGTTTCAACGAGGAATTGTTGCCATCAGTACAACGACCTCATCTGATGTCATCGCCTTCCATATTGGAACGTCATCGAGATTCGAATCTGGATTCAATTAGAACTGTTTAGTGATGGGACTTATATTTTTCAATTCTAGGTTTAATATTTGGATTATATTCACAAACCGTAAGTCCTATTTCATATTTTTACCTTGTTTTCTAGGGAAATAAATTATTTGATTAAAATTTACAAAGCTTGTTGACTTCACTCTTTTCTTTTGTTACATGTGTACGAGCGTACACGTAGCAAATTCCACATACCAAAACATCATGGACTTTATTTCCGCCATTGGGAAAAGAGGAAAAATATAACCCCTAGATACCAACATATAAAGTAACTACAGCAGTCCACAATGCCCACTTCACTACCCGAGCCACAACAAAACAATTAGTCAGAGTGGTCGTGAGACCCTGCTTTGTACCTACGACAACAAATAAAATGTGGCGAGGGTATATTATTAAACGAAAAACCCGTATAAACAGGGGAAAAAAACACCACGTCAAATCACTCCGCAGCTACAAGCTCCCGACAGCCGGAAGGGTTTTAAATTAAAAAACCTAGCTGTATAGCACCGACTTAGACAGTAGCTGGGGAAATTTAGGAATCTAAATACACCTCACAAACAATGTGCTTTAGGAATAGCCCACAACACACCCCCTCCCTAGCTACAACAGTCCAGACTGGCGAAAACGCCTTATACCTAACACTGGCTAGGGAAAATCAGTCAATCCAAATGCAAAATTTACACACAGAAACCAATCAGACGATCCTACTCCAACTAACATCTAACATTCACATAACATCTTGCTCTTCTTCCTTCACTATCACAGGAGGAAAACGTATACAAACAAATATCCCAACCTCGAGTAAACTTAGATAATATAAGCTGGTCCTAAGCCCAGACCATCAGGCCCCGCCACACAAGGTGGCAATGCTTGGTTCACCTAAAGCAACTAGCAACAGGACCCGAACCAACTGACTACCCCAATAACTTAAGTGTATAAGGTGGTCATAAGCTGAGACCATCAGGGCCCACCGCATAAGGTGTAACCAATTTGACTTAAAATATCACCCCACAATAACCGGAAGAAAACTAAGAACAACCCTTCAATAAACTAGGCACTATAAGGTGGTTAAAATCCCAAACCATCAGACCCGGTCGCACAAGGTGACAATTATTATAATCCTAGAACTAGTAAACCCCTCATGTAGCTATTAATGGCACAGAGGTTGTTTTTTTTATACATCAATACATAAATTATTAAGAGCAAATCGGCAAACTTGGATCACCGGAGTCCTTCACCGCAGCTCCTTCTCCCGCCCTTGCAAAAACTAGACATGAAAACCAAGCATGCGGTGCATGCAGAAAAACATCGAGTGGAGGCTCCTGTTTCCCAATCGATGAGTAAATAAGCCGTGTGCGGCACTTTTAAATCCCCCAAATGAATGCTTATACACTTAGATTAAGGGTCAAAACGTGTTGGATGGTGGCTTCTTTCCCATCCCTCAAATGGATTTACATCGTCGAATGGCCGCACACGTCTAAAATTTAAGATCATCATCATCGTCATTATTCTTCCGTTGTCATGCTGCCCTATATATGTCGGCACATCCTTGCGCGTCGCCTTCATGTAAGAATGTCACTCTCATCTATGCGCGTGAAAACTGGTCTAAAACCAAAAAGGCCAAAAACCAAACCAAGAATTAAAAACAACCCTTGGGAAAAGCATTTTTCCCATTTATGTGTGTGTTGGTGTTAACTAGTGTGCTGTTTTCGTGTAGGGAAACCATACCATTCGGTTAGCAATGTGTAACATGACTCGTATATACAAATGCAGTCTTTCGGACAACACAGATTCGCCTACGCAAAATTTGAAGGTGTGTCAAATAATCAATCTTTGATGGGTCAAATTCTAGGACACGTTAAAGTTCTAAATTGATCACGTTATCACGTGTGTGGAAAAACTTACAATAGCATGGCCGTATTGAAACCAGCGATTGCATAAACAATGTTTGGTTCGTTTTTGCTAGCCTTGGCTGTTAATAATTAAATAAACACATTGGGATCAAATCGTCCACACTTTGGATAATATATGGTTAATATATTATGTGTCATTAAGTCTCTTAATTGTTTACCAATTTTATGTAACAATCACAGGTTTTTGATGGCTGTACAAATAAAGTTGATTGCTTTAAGCTTTGGACAGTATAGGGCTTCATTTCAGAAAAAAAGCGACGTCAATTATTGTCTCATTAACAGCAATAACAGTTGCAAAATACGACTTATAAAAATGACTGCATTTTATTTGTTTACCATAACACATTTAACTGCAATGTACAAGTTTGTGTTCATTGCACTTTTCACATTACACGTACATGTCGACACTGTCAAGCAAACATAGACGAGCAGGGATATCGGCCAGCATGACAAAGATTTTCCAGTAATTGTTTGAACGTATATTTCTGTATAAGTGCATGTTATAATAAAGTGCATTTATTAATTTATTTCAACCTTTATTGAATATACATGTATAGCTAGCAAATACATATACACAGTATATGTATTTGCATCTATACGATATGATGACATCATAAAATAAAAGTGTGCGTGATTCAACTATCCGGAAAATTCATTAATCCAGACATATTAACTGGGGACGAATGTGTCCGGATTAACAAGGTTCCAGTGTGTGTGTGTGTGTGTGTGTGTGTGTGTGTGTGTGTGTGTGTGTGTGTATATATATATATATATATATATATATATATATATATATATATATATATATTGAAATCAAGATATAAATTTATCTTGCATACATAGACTCACAAACATAAGTGAAAATGCAATAGGGAGATCTCAAAAGCAAGAAACAATTTTATTAGTACACGTATGTCATCACCTTGTTAGGCTAAACAATGTGTGTATATAAAAAGAGAAATAAATGCAAATATATTTTGACAATGATATATTTTCTCAACATAGGTTTGTGCTAAGACAAAGCGAAAATGGTAGATGATATATATCATTCTTTTGTACACACACATATGTATATGTATATGTATATGTATATATATATATATATATATAAACAGTGTTTACCAATTGAGGTGTCCTTAGACAACAAATGCTATTAGAAACTAGATAACTGATCTACTAAAACAATAAAATATGCACAAGGATTTAAGGATGAAAACATACAAGAATCCTACAGAGAGCAGTAGTGGACATGTGTAAAACATTATAGGTGAGTACATGATAACAATGTTTTAAAGAGCATTAGTACTGAATTAATACATAATCAAACAAATGATTGTTTCTGTATATGTTGACTAAGAAGCTTTTTGAAAGCTTGGCATGAGGCTGACGTTTATATAAGGTGGTATGGAATTCCATAGTTTGGCTCCAGATAAAGCAAAACTCTTCTTATAAAACTCGGCATTTGGTTTAGGGAAATATAAAGTTTTGTTTGAGATGGGTCTTATTTCATACATATGTACATTTTCAACAAATTTTAAAATTAAATTTAAGAAAATCTGGAGCCAATCCATTAAGGGTTTATGGACTAGTAAACCCTTTTTAATTTTCTGCGGAAACGGAAGCCACTATGGGATTTTAAAAAGACTTGTTGATGGTGTATCTAAATCAGTATACAGAATAACTCTTTGCTGCTCTTTTTTGAAATTTCAGTAATCTTTCTTGATGTTCTGTACCACTATTACCCAAGACAGAGCAACACAATTTTAGGTGTGTTATGATCTATGCATTATAGAATATCTGTATCTGTTCTTGACGGAGATAAGATGTTATTCCGTTCAAGAGTTAAAGTAGTGAGTTAACTTTTAATAACCTTTTCAACTTGCTTTTTCCAGCACAAGATATTGTCTATCATGATGCAAGTAGTTTTTCATTCTCAGACTGTTGTATGTCCATTCTGTTTATCGTTACTTTGAAGTCATCTTTCTCAACTTTTACTCTTGCTCGACTTCCTATGATCACGGCTTTTGATTTAGCTGCATTTATCTTCATGCCATTGTGCTCACGCCAGTTGGCTATTTTTACTAAATCTTGATTTCACTTAGTGCTAATCGCATGGTCTGTTCATCCAATGTTATATCATCTCTTTTACTTTTTATTGGATAAATAATCTGTGAACAATTTTGTCCATTTGATCTTTGGTTTTATCATGGGAAGACGTCTTAATGAAACCTTTGTTCTGCTTATCAACTGACTAAAATTAATATTTTCTTCTCTGGCTCTGCTTATCTATCTCTTTTTAATCCATCCTAATATTCATTTATGTTGGAAGTAAGTACAGTTTATCTGTTTGCTGAATCCCGTTTTTCATATTGTCAGATAAAGGTTAGATTCTCAGACTTTAACCATGGAACCGTTATGAAAGCTCTGTATCAACACTGTGTGATCTTCAGCTCGAGTATAATACCGTTTATGCCTTTGAATTTTATGTACATTTCACCGCAACTATCTCTATTCAATATGTATTGCATATTTTCTTACAAAATCCAAGCTCACAGTTATTCAGAGTATAATAGTTCCATTAATATAACGCGGTTCTTGTCTAATCAGTGTATCTATTAATTCATCAAAGCCACCTGCAGTATTTACAGGATCAACTTGTACTTGAATTTGTCTTTTTTGCTACCACATCGTCATGGATTTTCAATTTTGTTTATTTCTAAATTTTCACCGCCCTAAATCATTCTTCTCGCTATATAAATATCGAAGATTTTAACTTTCGATTAATAGTCAAAGTCCAGCTATAAAATACTGGGATTCATCAAAAACAAAAAAAAGCAATAACCACTTTTCTCCAGAACTGGAAAAGCAAGAACAGGAATGGAACGCAACTACTGCAAATGAATCATACAAAGAAATAACGGGTAAATAAATTATCTTGTGCTGGAAAATGCAAGTTGTAAAGGTCATTAATAAGTTAAGTTACTACTTTAACTCTTGAACAGAGTAATATCTTATCTCCTGGCTGCTTTGTTCTTGATGCATTTGTACCGCTTTAACAACTAACTTTAAAAGTATATATCTATTATGCATTGAAGTCAATAATGAAAAACAGACCAGATAATACTGTCTTAATTAAAAATTTAGTTAGCCATCTTGAGCGACTGAATTATTTCTTGTGCGCTTTGATATTTTTGGACCGTAATTTATCACTCTGGACTTATTTTCACTGGACATTAGGTACCGTACCTAGTACTTGAAAATCGAAAACTTTTTCTTCGTTGGTCAGGGTATAAGAGATCAAATTATAAACAAAGAATGATTTGACCTATGCCTAAATCATCTTCAGTAATGCCTTCATACTCTGTCTACTTTAACCATGTAGGATATGCGAATTAATGGAACACCTAACATTTTTAAAGTGTTATCAGATTTAAGCTTTGCTTCCATGAAATTAAAATTATTAATTATTACTCTTCCATCCTGAAATTGTCGTGACTATGGTGTGTATTCTTTACTGCATTCCTTGCATTCATTTCTCCTTACTTTTCTCCATGCTGTACTCGTTTGATTTTTTTTTTTATTGTACTAATTATGGTAAGTCTTACTGTAATTGCTAGATCTCTAAACGTCACATTTTTTCCTCAGAATTTGGACACAACACTGTATCTGCAGCTTTTATTTACCCAATTAAATTTCAACATTATTTTCACTTATAAACGTAATAATGAAAGACTCTGCATTGTATTAGTGCATTCTACGTAACGACTAACAACTGACCCTTTAACATCTTGAAATTATGTTTACTTAACTCTCAAAATTTACTTGCAAATTAAATATATAGTACACAAGACAAAAATAAAGAAGAAACCAAGATTAATAAAGAACATGAAAAAGATGACTTCACAAAAATCCAAAAGACCCGCAACAAGCTCAAATTTAACCTGGAATATTTTAAAAAGCCAGAACTGAAAGTTTGAAGAAAGAAAAAGAAAAGTCTAAAGCATCAAAAGATAATGCAAGCATAATACAAAAATAGCTGCTGGAACATTGTTTGGTCAAAAGGAAAAGGTTTTTCTTCACAAATTCTTGAACATCCAGTTGTAAAAGGAGTTAACAATCAACCAAAACAGAACAAAAAGAAAATATGTTGCACACTGGACAAATTTGAGTGAACAAAACATACCAGCCAAAACTATTACCACTGTGCAAACAAATGTTAAATTAAACTTACAATGCTAAATGCTTTACCTTTTCTTCACTAATAATTAGCATTGTTTTACCTACTTAAAAATGTAAACTAAAACAATTAACTTTAGCAACACTCTGCTCTTATGAGAACCAACATAATGCTTTTGAGAAAGGCTACAGCGGTTTGCAATTTGTACATCATCATGCTTGGATACTGAAGGAGTTTTAAAGATAACCATTTTATTGTAGGGCAAGCACAATTTGTTACTAGCAGCCCCTCGATCCTTATAGCAGCAAGGCTCACATGTGAGGCAATCATAGTAGTGATCAAAACTGTATCAGACAGATAGTCTCCATCGTGGTAACGAGCTCAGAAAAAAATGGAAGATCAGCTTGTTGATATATATGTCACTCATTACTAAACACCCGAGACCTTGATGATATGCCCATGTTTGATCAAAACTGGATCAGAAATATGGCTTCCGGGGTTATGTCAAGCAACTACTGACAGATAAATGGTGCAAAATGGATGCTGGGTACAATCAGCTTAATCTCTTAAGGGTGAGCTCCATTGGGCTTATTATTGGATTAATTAGGTATATATGAAGACATTAGACTATATTTATATCCTCTCGATAAAACTAGGCAGAGCCATAGAAATGTTGATGATGATTACAAAATGACAATATATTTTTTCTCCTCTGAGCCTAATAAATATTTTCATTAAGTTTAAGAATTGCTAGTCAGGCGATGATAATTTAAGGAAATTAATTTACATTATCTGCCAATATGCTAACAAGCTGGGGTAGGTAAATTATCAAATACAGATTTATCACCAGACAAATACAGTACTTTCAGGTCTGTTCAGTGTGCTAGCTTTTGTCATTCTCTACTTTTATTCAGTACCAAAGACGACAACATCTGTTAACATAAAAAGTTGTGCATATACATTTTAATTAAATGTTGTAAAATCTAAAAAATCTGCTAAATTAAATCAGTACAAAAATCATGTTGTTCAAACAATGAACAAATTAGGATCTATAAAATAATTTATTATAGTACTGTGAAAGAATTATTGCCGAGCATCATTGTATTGTGAACTGAAACAGAAGGAGATGGAGATGAGGGGGAAATTATATCACTGTAGTTGAGTCAATAGCAGAGAAATATAATGCAAACAACACAAAGCAGTTTTTACCTTGTCTCCATGCGAATCTAATATAGTAGGAGATGAGGGGAACTTACCACACTGTAGTGGATTATAAAGCAGGTAAACAAAATGAAAAGAAGATAAAGTAGTTTTTTATACTTATTTGTTTAGAATGGCCTGAATTCAAACACAATATTGCAAAATAAAATTTAGCACATGACTTTTGTGCTATTCAGGTTAATATACCAATAACATGATTTTTCTATATGCAACATGTTTAATAATAACTCATAAGAAATGACATCACAACATTGTCTAAGGGATTGACATTAGAATGTAGTTTCAAAAGTCATTTCACTAAACACTGGTTTTGCCAATTCAATTCCAAATGGTCTCTCACATGATAAACAGAATGATACAACTATTCCAATTTGTACA
Organism: Megalonaias nervosa; assembly: GCA_016617855.1. Taxonomy (NCBI): domain Eukaryota; kingdom Metazoa; phylum Mollusca; class Bivalvia; order Unionida; family Unionidae; genus Megalonaias; species Megalonaias nervosa. The sequence continues at coordinate 12,653 of JAECUM010014722.1, forward strand.
TGTTTTATCTTCAATGCTCGACAAAAGAAAGAAATTATTTAACCTGCCTCATAAATATCATCTGAAATAAACACTCATGTAAGATTGTCTATAATTAAATAAACAAGCGGAGAATGGTGGAATTTAAAATCCATTTATCAAAAGTGTCAACAAAACTCAGTAAACAATAGGTATAAAAAAAATGTCACAATATCTATAAACATTCAAAAACATACAATTTTGTCTTTAAATACTTATGTTTATTTAAAAAATACATAATTTAAAAAATGCAAAAGTGTTACATTTTATAAAATAAATAAATTGTGAATAAGAAATAGTTTCCAAGGGTAAATCCTTGTGCCTACAATAAAATATTGCACCAATTCATTTAATATTAATGAACACATAAATTCAATAAAAAAAAAAATACGACAGAAGTATCCTGAGATCAAAACAAACATATGAAAATAGTGGATAGAAATTGGGGGCTTTCTTTCATTGTTTTTGAAATTATTTAAGTCTGTTGCAGCATGGAGAATATAACTCAATAATTGCTATACATGGCTGACGCCTAACAGTTGTAATATAGCTACTGCTTTCGAATTTTTATTTAACTTTGAAAAACAAAATACAAAAAAGAGTTTCTTTTAATCATAAATGCTCAAATGATATAAACTAACAAGCCGACCAAAAGCATAAACTTGTCACATGACTTAAACTACATTTAGAATTTACAGTACAAATTAAAGATAATTCCCTTAAGAAATTGCTAATATATGAAAATGATTTGTTAAATGATATAAATTTAACAATTTATGAATATGATTAGCATATCAATTGTCTATCAGTACCGCAAGTACTCTGCCCATTTTCTTACCCCACCCTAGCACAGATACCCATGAAATACTCATCAGTCATACCTGCTGTGGGTTGCAATTTTTGTCAACTATACATGCAATTGTATCTTAATGGTTCTAACAATGAAGCTTATCTAAACATCATCCACATTGTGAGCTGCACTTTTTCAAGCAATATGGCATCTCCATAGTTCAAATGCTGAACCCAACATTCTGTCAACATCATCCACATTTTGATGACTAGTTTTCTACCAATAAAAAACACAGGATATTTGCAGCATGAATTTTTTAAAAATGTTGTTCTTTCTCTTTTTAAAAGGTCATATGAGTACAATTCTGGTCATTCCAGTATGGGAATAAAATTCAGCTTCACACCATGCTGTGTCAAAAACATTTTTTTTTTAAAAATAATTAAAGCTGTTGGTTCCTTTATTGCTTTTAGTGGTAAAGGGGTTTAGAAAAAATGTGTGAATTGCACTTTTGTGTTGCACATTAAATACACACTGCTTTACACTAAACCATAATAAAAACATCATTTTAAGAGAGACAGAGGTCACCAACACTTCAAATTTACCCTTCTGGAGAAAGCTCAAATTTTTCATTTATGTGTGTATGCTCACATCATAGCAAATTAGTCCGGCTGTATATTAACTTTTTACCAAACTATTGGTAAAACCCCTCAGCTACAAAAACTACAATCACAATGAGCAGGACTCAACTGAAAAAATGACCAAAAAACAGGAATAAAAACTAAAACATATTCTTTCTTTTAGATACACAATTTGTTATGTCAAAAATGTTAAAAATTAAAGTTTTTGAAGCTGTATTTAAAAGAAGTTGTTAAAATACCTAGTAGGGTGGGGTGAGGAGGCAATGTCTGTTAATGAGTATATATTCAAAATAATTTACTCTCAACTTTTGGATATTGAGAAAGCTTAAATTCACTCACACTCTACAATCCAAAAAAAACATTAGTTTAAACATTATGTAAATTTCCAATCAAACAAACTAAAAGAATGAATGTCATCACATAATATATGGGTACAGAGCCACATCTTTACCCAGTATTTACAAATATTCACAAAACTTGAGTGCATAAACAACTCAAATTTTGATGCTCAATATTGAATAAACAGATCTTGTGATTTATTCGGCTGAAGAATGCTGTTAAAAAAGGTAAGTGATTTCATGAAAATAAAGCATGTATGGTGTAATCTAATGAAACAAAATACAAATTTGAGAGCGCAGTCAAGTCAAAGAGTTTTGTGCATATGGAGCCAGACACCAGAAACTACATTTTTCCTAGGCATTCGACAGTAGTGATGGGTAAGTTAGATTCACCCCACCGAACCACCCCTGCAAAAAAAGCCCCTACATTTTAATAATAGCAATACATTACCCATCACTACTGTACTGCTGAATTTGTCAGTTAAGGGGGTATATTGATGCTCTGATTACAACTGATCAAAAGCAGAGAAAATGGAATGTACTCACCATTGCATATGAGGCCCATTTTATTGAACATGGGTCACATGTTGTTGCCATAAAAATAGGTCCCAGAGAAATACTGATGTGCTTGTTTTGTGTGGTGCACAACCACCCCAACAGGAGGAAGCAACACGCTACGCGGGGCATGTGAAGAGTGGCACATCACTTCTACTCTGTGGAGGAAGCAACACGCTGCCCTCAACATGAAGAGTGTCCGACATCTCCATTCAGTGGGAGGCGATTGACTCCTAGAACATTCAGTCCCTCTGTCTGAGCACTGAAGATGTTAAAGATGGGAATGCCAAAAATGCTGCCATTAGAAAGTCATCCAAGGCGGAGTGATTAATATAGACGCATGAGGCAGCAATGGTTTGAACCTCATAGGCTCTAAAAGTCCTGGTTGCCAAAGGATAGAACAGATTTGTAATACCCACTGAGCTGGAGACAGCCTGTATCAATAGACAAATCACATAACTTGCTACATGATCTTGCAGACGCTAAAGTCAGTAAAAGCCAGTCTGCAGTCTGAGGTCCTGAAAGGAGGCCTGACTCAATGGTTGATAGGGAGTTTTTGTCATAAACTATTTAAGTGTATTGGGACTGCAGCTCTATAGCCCCTGATAGTTGATACTGAACATCTTCTGTTCTCCAACGAAGCAAAACGAAATCAGCAAATGTTTTTTTTAAGGAGGGACAGCTATGATCAATGTGTTTCGTACTGCACCAATCACAGAATATTCTCCACCTGGCATGTTAGACCTTGGATGTCAAAGCTCTCATGGCTTGAATGATGCAGCAGCTAACCCAGCCCAAAACCTTGTTCTGGCAGACAAACTGCTTGAGACAACCCAAGCATGAAGGTATTACCTTGGTCCCAAGGATGTCGAGATAAATGGACAGTACTTTATTATGAAAATGGTGACATTTTTTTAAAATTGGCAACAAAATATTGAGGTTGGCGATTTTTTGGACAGCAACTTTTTCAAAGCCAGCACCAATCCTGTTGTTGTTAGCTGTTCATTGGAGATTAAGCTCAGTATTTGATGACCTTAGCTCAGTTACATTAGAGATATAATCTGGAGAAAGATCATTCAAAGACTTATATGTCAAGATTCCTTTAAAATAATGCATACATTCTTTTATAGATAGCCACTGTAGATGTGAAAACAAAATATTCAAAGGACTTGTAATAGGAAGTTTCAGAATTATTCAGGCAGCCTTTTTCTGGAATTTGTCAATTCTGGATAGATTATAACGGGATGTGTTTCCCCCAAATGGTACAAGTGTAGTCTACGATAGTGGTAGTACATATCCTGAAAAATAAAGCTCAAGTGACTGGGGAGGTAGAAATTTTGACAGTAAATTTAAGAGTTCTTTCGATGACCACTACACATTTGATTGATATGTGTATCCCAGCTGAGATGATGATCAATGTAGATACCAAGAAGTCATTGATTTTTAAAACTTGAGACAGCTAAGCCATTTTAAGTTAGTTGCCTTGTTCTGATTGCCATACATTTCATTTTAAAGGCATTTAGATGCATTCTGTTTTGTAGACACCAAACTGATATATTATTGAGGTCAATCTGAAGTTTATTTTCAATGGAGTCAAGAGATTTACCATATGAATGCAGTGTATAAAGTCATCAGCAACAAGATCTGTTTTATAGTGCATTGAATACAAGGCTAAGTCACTGTTAAACAGTAGAAAAAGAAGATCCTAATACAGATCCTTGAGGAACACCACTTAAAATATGACTTGATACAGAAGTATATTTACCCAAGCAAACATCCTTGGTTCTGTTTGTGAGGTATGACATGAACTAGGCAATTCAGTTTGAAGAAAACATGTAGGCTGAAAGTTTTTTAATGAGCACAGAATGGTCAACCAAATTAAATGCTTTTTTCAAATCAGTGAAGATTGCACCAACAAGTTCGCCTGTTCAATTGCGAGTAGCCAATCGTCTATAAGTTTCATCAGTGCCGTTTGGCACGAGTATTTCTGTTGAAAACCTGATTGCGATTTACCAAGGAGTTGGTGCTTGTTAAGATATCCAAAAAGATGTTTGCTGACATATTTTTTAATAATTTTTTTAAGTGCAGATAGATATGGATTGATAGTTGGAATTCGATCTAGATCTGATGTTATCAGATCTTGATTACTGCTTTAACAAAAGAAGCGCTTGCATTTTACAATTAGTGAGTTGAGTTTGTTCTGCCATAAATGATAATTTGTGAACTTCTTACATTCATGACAGTAGTTTAATTTACGTTCTACCTCAGCAATTTCATTAGCATATACCATTCTGGTTGTTTTGATCATTTAGTTTGTATGGGAAAGTGTTTATTTAGGATAGCAAGAAAACAGTTGTTCCAGATAGACAAGTCATAATCTGGTTCTGGGTCTGGGCTCAGACAATTCAGAGAGAAATTCATCTACAACAAATTTTTTAAAGCACAGGTATTGCATATAGGAGTATAAATTGTATTTCTTCACACTCAGCTGTTTACAAGTTGCGCATATGGAATAGTGATCGCTAATGGAAAAACAAGTTACATTAATCTTGTAGAGGTTGTCAGGGTTGATAGTGTAGAGGTGGTTGATCAGGGTAGCAGTACAGGGTGTTATTCTTGCTGGAGCATTGATTACCTGTGTAAGGTCATGTAGTCGTATCATATGAAGCCATTTAGAGTTAGCATCGGACAGTAAATCAATATTAAAGTCTCCGATAGCAATTACTTCATTGTTAACAAGTAAACCAACCTCTAGCTCATGTTCAAACTGGTCAAACCATGATGAGAAAGAATTTAGAGGTCAGCAAGCAGAGCAGATGTAATTAGATTTACTACTGAATAAATGTAACTTGATCCATATTGCTTATACATGGGATATTTTGAAATCAGTTCACTTATATGTTGTGCTGTTTGAAACGTATATGACTATCCCTCCCAAGCTTCGTTGTTGATTTCGTCTTTCTAACTAAAAGTTGCTAATGGAAATCAAACAGTTAGGTACATTACAATCTAGAAACATTTTGTATAGTCCAATTACTGCAAGGATGGATTCATTTTGTATCATAAATCTTAGTTCATCAGTTTTTGGTACGATGTTGCAGTTATATTGGATCAGCATCTTTCCTGTACAGAGGCTTCATAACAGGTCTTTTAGTGAACACCTGATGTCAATATGGCTATCCATTCATGAAGTGTAGCAACATGAACATTTTTCAATCTCACCAATGTGCTGACTACATTGGATGCCAGATTTCAGTATCTTTATTTAAGGCCAGCTGGACACCATAAGAAATTTTTTGGCAAACCCCACTTTGATACAACTGTCCACTCAAGAGGAGTAGCAGTAACAAGACCATCAAGATAATCACCATGGAAGCATCCATTAGGACCAACTAGATCTTGGGATGAATGTGTGTGTCAAGTTTCATTGCAGTATTCCCAGAAGTTTAAAAGAAGTACATGTAGCAATAACAAACTTGTGATAACAGACACCAGACACTGGATGGCCAGATGACATATAAGAGACAAATGATGAAATGTCATCTCATAAACTCTTCTAGTCTATTGCCATTAGAGATAAAAGTTAAACTATGTTACTCATATATTCTTTATGTCAGTAACTTGCAAGTCCATGCAACCAAAATTCAACTGCTTTAACATCTTTAGTTTGGTTGTATATCACTATGCCAAGTCCATGATGGACATGCTGTTTACAGACCAAATGTCTACCATTATGACATGGTTTCTACTAAATCCATGACACATATAATGTACCTGGTGTGTAGCTTTTATAGTTACTCCAGTCTTTATGGACATTTATCTCCAAACGATGCAACAGAACACCACCTTTTGTTAGTTTAAAATGTATGCACTCATTTCAATCAAGAATTACATGTCCAATTATAACAGGCCATCTAGTAAGCAAAAGTTTTATTTTCTCAAATGTTAACCCAGAAAATGAATAAGTGGTCTTAACATTATACTGAATGATTCATTTACTATACTGTTTACATGCAACTTACAAGACAAGAGTGATACAAACTCTGTCAGAAATAGAGTTGGAAAACTAAAACCTTTGAAAAAGCACTTGTTTAAACAAAGTAGTACATCTGCCAAACAGCAGTGAATTTAATATGCCACAGGGCTGCCAAGTGTTATGCATATTTAATTTAATTGTTTGTTTGTTTAATATTTTTTTTGTTTCATTACATGATATTGTAATGTAACATTGTATGCTGGACTTGATCATGTCCAAAATTGAGTTCATTTCTGCTTGACCTGATTGAATTTCTTTATTTTTTTTTTATTTTATGTAAACAACTAACAATAACTTTATTATTCTCTATGTGTATGAACTTAATATCAGGATTTTTATTCAGGTCATGGTTTTGGAGTTTCCTAAGTGAATTTTACAGGTTATTGTATTGTAAATAAACAAGGATCATTAGATCATTCTAGAAGGTTATTTTCCATTAGGTAATGGGGTTTTTCAGAAAATGCTAATTGTAACCTGAGGTCAAGTAGAGAACTATATATATTGTAATTGTAAGGATTTACCATTCGTGCTTTAACATCTAGCACTTTCAAGTTATAGTATGTTGTGACCAGTTTGGGCAGAATTTTATTTTCTTCAACTTACTGAATTCAAGTGATTATTTTCTCTGGAAATACAAAAGTGCTCTGACAAAATTCTTGGATAAAGACATTCACTGGAATTTATACTGAATTCAAACCCGGAATTATATTTCTGTGATTCAACAAAAGACTGCTGACACATCAGCACTCCATAAGCTATAACAGACACGTCATCGCCTTCAGTTTTGGATCTCTTTGGGACTTGTACTGAAGTTTATTCAGGACATTAAATTACTACGACTTGTGTCTGATCTACTTCTTAGATTATTCTGGGATTTAATTCGCAATACCGTAACTTCTTTTTTCTTATTTGCACTAAGCATTTTAGGGAAATAAATTATTTGTTACATTTTGCAAAGCTTGTTGTCTTTCACTCTTTTCTGTTACTTATTTTAAGAGCATAGACTCATAACACAAGATATGTTGGTTACAGGTGTGAATGGATGGACAGAAAAGGTGGTGATACTGCCTTGTTCCTACATCATGATGCAAGACAATAACAATGAAGATCCATAACTCTTCCACATTTTATTCTCATGAATATTAGAAACTACTTACTTTTTTTGTTTCTTAGTTTCTCACATGACCCTCTTCATTCCTAAAGTATGAAGAAAGCAAAAGAACAAAAAATATTTCATCAATTGCTACTGTAATTCTCCTATAATAAGCCTGATAGTGCAACTCTCCTATCATAAGCCCATGCTTGATGGTATGCCCATCTTCTACTTATCAAAACTTTATATTTTTTGAAGAAAGCCTTGTTCAATTTATAATAAGCCCATCCCTGGACATAATTTAAATGTGTCACATGGAGCTTATTACAGGATTAAATTCTGTTCTGTACATGAAAACATTTAATTTACTTATACCCCATGCATATTGCTGTGTCATATTATTTTGACCTTAAAATAACTTATGTTTGCAAGTTCATGGGATCCAGTTTGAGATGTAATTTGTTTTGTTGAGATAGCCAACCTACCCTGTTTTTTATGTGACAAATGCACAATTTCAATGAAAAGTACAGATTAAACTGCACCCACAGACACCATTCAAAATAATGTTTAAAACAAATATTTAGGAAACAATATTATAAGACTTTTTCTTCATAAGCCTGAGTATGTACTTCATAAACTGAAGTTGTATTAAAGACAAATGCCAAGTTAATTACTTCTTAAAATGATTAATTAACCCTTTACCTCAGAGCATGTTACGTCTCTCTTGCTACGATATTGTACAATGTGGCATAAACAGAACAGTATGCTGCCAGCTGACAATATTGCAACATGAATATCTTGGAAATGCTTCTCACTTCTATATGCATATTTAAAGCTTTCAAATGCAATATTTACTGCTTTGATATTGCTTCTTTCTGAAGTATAAATTAATATACAGAAACATTCTTGCTTACTTGTATCAGGAACTTGTGTACATATAGAAGTCCCTACTTGTATATCAAGCAGTGAGTATCAATATAGTATGCTATCAATAGAGTCCACCCAATCTTGGGTCTCAAAGATCGTAATCAATGCCATTGCTGTTGAAGCTATTTTGGCATGTTTTGTTCTTTTTAATTTACTAAACAGATTTTCATTAAACCAAGTTTTGAGATAAAATTAATCCCTAGAAATCAATCTGCTTTCCATGCTTCTACCTGCAAACAATGACATCTGTATGTCTCTCCTGCAGATATAATGCCAGCCATTTCTGGCTTGGGGAAATTCCCAATGTGTTCTTTTCTTGGATTGACATTTGTTGAATTCACCAAATACACTTGTACATGCTATGACATGAAAGACACTTAAGAAAGTCTATATTACTAAAGGGGATTGAGATCACTCTATGAATTGACCATGGAAATGGAAGTTGTTTAGCATAGGTGTCTGGAAGCGCATGGAGATATGGTGGGTGTGGCAAAAGACACTTACATTTAAAATAAAATACCAAACACACACATTGTTGTACCATATATTATTATAGTACATTTATTATTTATTATGAGTGATCTAAAGCACTTGCCTTCATTGCCAAGCCTGAGACTCCAACCCCCATGAACAGAGGTGTGTGTGTGTGTTTTGGATTTTTAATATAACTTTAACAATTTTGCAGTCACATTGTTACCATGTCTGCAGTGTGGTAGTTTATAGTGATGTCTAGCACTGGGGCATCATGCCGCAGACATGAAGCATAATGTCCTACCCAGTCACATTATTCTGACACCAGGCCAACCAGTCCTAACACTACCTCTTAATGCTGAGCATCCAACGAGGCAGCTGTTAGTACCATTTGTATAAGTCTTTGGTATGACTCGGCCGGGGTTCGAACCCACAACCTCCTGCATCTGAGGCAGATGCTCTAACCACTAAGCCACTGGAGCGGTCCAGGAGGTGTTGGTTTGCAGATGATTTGTTGTATGATGATACAGACAATCCAACTTCATTTATCAGATATTTGTATCCAACTGGTATTATGGACAAATATACCTCTATAAGAACATTATTTACATTGGTATGCAATATTAGAGAACTGTTATTAATTCACTCAGAGTTTTGTTGCTAAAACAAATCCAACTGATTGACTTACATGTAGACACTACTGAATATCAGGTCTGAAGCAGTTGCTGCATTGAACCAGTTAAGCTTACCGAACATCCATCATTTATTCAAGACTCTAGGCAGTACAATTTGAAATGGTCAAATAAATAATCAACATTCAGTATAAAGTACATTTTGTCTCTGCAACAAAAAAAGTATGGCATGAGAAGTAACAATAGTGCTGTAACTGGTGCCTTAATTTGTTAGGGGCTAGTGTAAGTGCTCTAAAAACTCACCTATTTTGACTGCAAGAGCAGACTTAAAGATTTAATAATGTTTACTTCTTAATTACTGTCATCACTTCTGTAATTTCATTATGTCTGTTTTTTGTAATCTTGTCATTGTATATGCTTTATTGTCTTATCTAATATTGTAAAGCACTTAGAGCTTCTAAAGATTAGGTGATGTAATAAGTCTACATTATCATCATAATTATTATTATTATTATTTTTATTATCCAGGGTCAGATATAGAAAGAGAGATTATGCTCTGTACCAACTGCGGTAAAACTCTCATGCTTACTGGTCAACCAACACAGTGAAAGAAAGAGAGAGGGAGAGAAACCATCAGATGTTTTAAAAAAAAAAAAAAAAAAAAAAAATAAAGCATCAAAAATAGATTACAGTATGTGTGTGCCACCTGCTGGTAGCTTAGGAATTTACAGTAAGTCTACTTATTTCAATGAAACTACTGCAACTCTGCATCATTCATATGGTGTGACACAATAAAAGTCCCATGTACACATCCCATTATAATGACTTGGGTTCCTCTAGCTTACTTGGCAAGTTCAAGTTTAAGGTTTTCATCCGCTCAAATTCTTTTATCTCTCTCTCACTTCACAGATTTCCATGCATTTTTTTTGTCCCTGATGGCATGAGAGAGGGAGAGAGATAAAAGAAAATGCAGAGATGATTTTGACGATACTGTGTATCATATTTAAATTTATTTAGGAAACAGGGATTATTAATATTTTTCTTGCTACTTCCATATTTTATTCATGATTAATAGGTGGAAAATCGTCACTGAATCAGAGAAAAAAGAAGCAATAATCGTCTACCATTCAAACAATGATTATATTCATATTCATATTCCAAATGGGCAAAGCACAAGTTTTTATACCAACAATGTGTTGGTAGATTAAATTGCTTTACTGCAACACTTTAAAAGCCACATTATTTTCAGTGTGTGTCTGTCTGTGTGTGTGTGTGTATGTGTGTGTGTGTGTGTGTGTGTGTGTGTGTGTGTGTGTGTGTGTGTGTGTTTGTGTGCCAAACCTGGATGCTCATACATAACCATGAATATTTTTTTTTTAAAGTTCTACCCCTGCAAGGCTTTTACAGCTTTGTTAAGGAGGATCCAATGACACCTGATTTTAACTAAACTGAAGAAAAAAAAATCCAAGATACCCACAAGATAATTTAATGAGGTTTCCTTTGAATCCATTGTTGTACATGTTTATGCAGGAAGACACAGATGTGTTGTTTTGACACATATGCCATTACAAATGTGAGTATATTTTTTAATTAAAAAGACTAAAGTGAAGTTATACTTACAAAATGTCACATAATCCTTGTTCATGGAACCGTGGAGTTTAATATTTAGCCTTGTGTCCATTCTTGTGCCCATTTCATCAAACACATAAAATTCATCTTCCTCTGTAAAACACAGGTTTGATCACTTTTGAGAAATGGTCATATCATCTGTTTTGACAAGACATTAATATCTATCGAGTGTTATCCAGCACAACTAACAATTTGAAAATACAAGAAAGGTATTACCTCTGCCTCCCACTTGTCTGGTGCAAATAACGCTATCATTTCTTTTGTATATTTGTATCTGTTTTTAAATGCTAAAGTGAAACACTGTCAGAAAGAACATCAACTTTTCCAAAACAGTTAAACTTAGGTATCACTTCAAGTTGATTATGACAAGAATTTGAGGGAAAGTTTCTTTAGACGAGTGACAACTACTTCATGGCAACTTACTGTCACTCTTATTTGCCCAAATGAACAAAGTATAATGTGAAAAGTTGACATTAAGCCACATCTTATATTCATAACTTTCAATACTTGGTCACAGATATGATGCATAGATAAGAATGCATATGTGTTTTTGTTCTGAGTGGGCAGAAAGAAGAAGTTTGATACACATGGGAAGATGCCGAGGCTGTCAGACCAAAACATTCCTATGCTGTATTAAACAAGTTCTTTCACCCAGCTTGGAACAAAGCACTTATGTGGTTTTGTATTTATTACATTTCCATTTTTATTTACACATTCTTTTAAATTGTTTGGAATGTATACTTTAAAAATATGAATTAGGCATTTGGCATTTTATTAAAGATGTTGTACAACCCTCCGAAAAATTCCCATATACTTAACCCAGGGCTAGACCTAGATATATACTGTGGAGATGCATTATTGGTCTGTATTGCAGATATGATTTATTCTAGAGCTTTGAATTTTTAAAAGTGTTGTATGGGATAAATGAATGGATTTAAACTGCAGTCACAGACAAGTAGATTTTTCCTTACTTCTCAAATGGAACATAGGTTTTGGACCAGCATATGATTACAAGCAAATTTCAAGGAATATTTAACCAAAATTAAATACAATCATTTTTGTACAGTAAGCTCATTAATTCAGCAATGCTTTTAAAAAACTGAAGATTTGGTATCTTTCTAACATGTTGAATAGATTTTTAATATTTGTCAGAATATTTTTAACAAGAAAATTATAAACAATATTGTTGTTTTCTTCTCTTTATTTTCTACTTAAAAGATGGTAAAAGTTTTAAATATAAACAAACATACACTACCCTATGTGTGCCCAAGTGATGAAAAAATGATATGTCTACCTTTATGTTGTAAATATTTGTCAGTTTTATACTCAGATTTACTAAACAAATTTGATTCTTCAGTAATAATAGCAGAAAAATTGAAAGTTTCCACACTTAACTCTCTTTGTTTAGGGTCATTTTGTCCAGAATTCAGCAATTAGTGGCAATCAGCCAATTCATTCAAGGTTCAAATGCTGTAGCTGAAGTTACTGTCCCTCATTATCTGTCTATAGCTGTGTCGTAAAACTATTAAGAGTACCTGGTTCATGTATAAACTATCCAGTTTCACTAAATTATCCACATAGGCATCAATTTTAAGTGTGTAATTAAACATGCAATAAAGTTTTCTCCAAATGTAGGACATTTCTAAACATGCCTTGAGTCCTGAATTGACTCCCAGAGTCTTTCTTACTTTATCTGGATTTTTTTAAACTTTCAATACCAGATTTCGGCAGCAAAGTACTCTCTCTCTCTCTCTCTCTCTCTCTCACACACACACACACACACTCACACACAAATTTGGTGTCACTTTGCATACCAGCTTTATTTGAGAATTCATTGTGTAAAAATATTGTTGTCAGCCTCTAGCAACTCTAATGAATCAGTGGTAGACACCATGAAATGCCCATAAACTGTTTGTTGCTGCTCAGGGGACACCAGGCTAAAGGTAAAACCAGATATTTTCATCCAATACAACCGCATTTCTCAAAATTACTAACATGTATTGACATTTTTAAATAATTTAAAATGTATGGCAATAATCATTCCCGATATTTTATAAATGGACTGTAATTAAACACTTCAAGTTGTAAAAGTGGTCGCAAACTGGGTGTGCGATATGGATGTTTTACATGTGTAATATGGAATCAGAGACTGAACATCTGTACCAAATGCCAAAACAGACATGTCCAATTAAATGGGATGTAAAAATTTTACTGAGATTTAAGTAAAAGACCTGACCTTGTTTATAACTTAAAATCTTCTGCAAATGAATTTTTCACCCTCATCCTGGTCTTCTTATTGTGTCTTAGGTTTTAATATTAAGGTTATTCACATCAGAATTAGTTATTCCTATCTTAACATTGGAAGTGGAATTAGCCTTTTGATTGTGGTCAGTTTTAATGGTTCCCACGCTACCGGGAAATCGGGAAAAAGTCAGGAGAAATGATAATTTTTTCCTGACAGTGAAAAGTCCTTGAATTTTGCAAATATTGATGAAAGTCGGGAAAAACCCTGGAATTTTCTGTCACCACTTGATGCCCAAAACAATCACGTAATTGAGACATAACTAAACTGATCGTGAGTTAAATTTATCGAGTTCTAACCATAATATTCAGAGGGTGCAGTATAGATCATTTGGGTGCTTGCAATAAACATATGCTGAGTCAATCCAAATGCTCAGTGGATTAGATTTGTAATTGGCTTTTATTTTCAAAGTCAGCTCGATATCCGTATCTTCCTTACATGGAAGTTATGAAACCCAGTCTAGCATCTCAAGAGGCCAACATGGTGGTGGCAAAGCGTAGCCACTGACCGGATGGCCTAGAAAACTTTAAACGTTGTTAGATCGAGTGATACATGCATGAAATCGATATGAAAATTACTTATTTTCTCAGAAATTGTTAGTATTAAAACCGTTATGTCTTTAATCTGCTGAAAAACAATATAAAACTACAGTATTGATGAAATGTGACCTGGTACTCGCGATTTGCATTGCTAGTTGCATGAGTACACAAATCTAACAACCCACATTTTCAAATGTTGTAGAGAAAAAAATAAAAAAATATCAAATGAAAGTCGTATATTGGTAGTAATAAAAGTACAAAAACGAAAGAACACAAAATTCTCCATATTTATATATTCCGAGAACAACTTCTGGAGTGTTGTTGTATCACGTGACTACCATGTTGACATGTGCTCTCTGCTTGATAAATCAGACTGGCCAAATTGCTGGTTTTTACAAAAAGTATCTGACTTTCATTTAATATAATTGAATTTCTGTACAACAACATTATAATGAAGTTTGTTGTTGATATCACGTGACTATTGGACTTCTGATGTCGTCGTTTGAGATTTATGAAGTCATGTGATTAGTAATGCAAATTGCGAGTACCAGTTCAGGTTTCATCTATGCCATAGTTTCATCTAGTATGTCAGCGGATTAATGACATAACGATTATAATACTTGCCATTTCTGAGAAAATAAATCATTTTCCTATCGATTTCATGCAGGTATGAGTCGATATAACATAAGTGTAAATTTTCTAGGCCCGCTATATGTCGCTACCGCACGGTGGCGGAAAATTCCAAATTTTCGATATGCAGTTGCAATGAGCCCACACCCCAACCTAAATGTCCAAATATGAAAAATGGGGTGGGAATATTTGGAGGAAACTTGGATTAGAAAATGGACTGCTATTCATTTTATGCCAAATTTGTAGTTCAAATTGTTGAATCTCGGAGCTGAAATGAGGAACTGTTGTCCATTGTATTACATATTAAAAAACGATACGAGCCCCTGTATCAGTACATGTTTGGGGACTGCTTTAACCAATTACAAGAAGATAAGTTGATTTTACAGAAAATTCAGTCCTTGTTTATACAACAGTATATAATTTTGAAGGTCTTTTGTCAAAATTTAAATCAACCCTTTTGAAAATGTTTTTTAAATGATGGATTTTTAACCAGATCATCTTAAGGAGATTAGGTTGTTTGAAAAATCTTGTTTGGGATTTTATTGGCACAGATAAATTCAGGGTTAAACTCTTTTCATTACAAGACAAGATTCTAATTATTTGCATTTATTTTATTTTTGAATATACTGTAATAGGAAATGTTACTTTCCATGAGATGCATATATATATATATATATATATATATATATATATATATATATATATATATATATATATTGCTATAGAATTCTTTAGAATTAAAAGTTTGAAAGGAAACAAAACATAATTTATGTTCATTATGTTGTTCCCACTTAGCAACATAATGCAGGTCAGCAAAATAAAGTTAGAATTTTCATTCTGTACACTGAAATGACTTTACATGCCAAATTTATAAGAATATGATCAAACTTGTTTCGTGTGATACATTTTGTGATTTTGTACATGATCATCTTTTCTGACTTAGATGTTTTGGAGAGTCTTGAAAGAGAAACATCTTTAGATTTAGAAAATGTATGTTTTATAATCTAAAATGTTCTTTAATTCCATTCAGTAATGGTCATATGTGAACCTTGAAAAAATTAATTTCATCCTGGAAAAACCCTGGAAATGACCTGGAAATTTATCTTTAGAAAAAGAGTGGGAACCATGTTTGAGGGGATTTATTTATTTAAATTATTCACTTGAACTACAAAGAACTCATTAATACTTTCAACTAAATCACTATTTTGGGATTTTTTCTGTCAATTCACTTAGAGACATTTTGGATCATATCTTTGGATATGGGATACATCAAAACTGTTAGCACATCAATACTATTCCAGACTATTGGTACATCAAATTCATGACTGGAATTCCCTCAGAACACCACTGGAATTCATTTGGAATACTCTAGACTTTTGGACTTGTGATAGAAAATTTAGGTCTCTTTGGGATTTAATTCACAATATTAAAAGTTCCTTTTATATTTTCATTTCATATTCAAAGGAAATAAATTATTTGTTGATTTATTAAATTTGTTGGCTTTCACTCTTTTCTGTTGTTCAAGACAATAGAGTCATAACAATGTTTGTCCTACAGATTACTCCTGAAAAACTGCATGTGTCCAGATCTGTCAGTGCATTATGCAACAGCATATCTGGGTCTGCACATTTCCCATTTGAACTTGTGCTATAAGCAATTATACACAGTACTGTTCTATATCATCTTTAAAACTCTTTTCTTCTTCTAGCCTTTAGTATTCTGCCTTCATCAGCAAACTATTTTATTTCATTTTTCAACTACATCCGTGCCAATTTAGTCTTTAGGTACGATCGTTTCCTAATTGGATTGCTTCACTTCTACTGCAGCCTCAATGGCTGGCTGTATCAACTCCCTAGAATTATCAAGACACAAGCTGTAAATAATAACTGCTTTGACAGAACAGTGCAAAACAGAATACCTGACAAATATCATGACTGAGAGGATCACTAGAACAGAATGAACCATCTTGATAAAGCATTTGATATGGAATTTCACATTGTAAAATTTGTGTTACATCTCAAACTAAGTTATCCAGAAATTCCATAGTTATGGTATTAATTGCCCATGTTACTTACTGTTGCAACACCAGATCAGGTACAATTAATATCCACATAGAGTTTCAGCAAAAGATGTAATGTATGACACCAAAGGGATCTTTATCTGACACTGTTAGCAATATCTTTGAAAACTTCCAAATGATGCTGTGATTGTGTAATAACAAAGATGCTGAAGAACCATTCTTATTTTTCAAATATTAAACATTACAATTGGTATATGAAAACTGTAGTCATTATGTGGTTGACAATTTAACATATGCCATTTTTGCTTTCTCACTAACGACTATGAAATACATTAGTGGCTCTCTAAATGAATAGTGATCAATGTAAAGTATTTAAACTGACAAAAATATTTACTTCTTGTTTTGCAGTTTTGTTGGATTCTAACTTTCCATTTGGTCATTGGAGCATCTATTGTCTCATTACTTCATCTCTCTGATACAATTAATATACTGGGTCATTTTTAATAAGCCTCTGTTATTCTTAGAGATATGTCATCACCACTCACACATTTGTTTTGGAGGTGTGTGATATCAAACTGACTTACACTTTATCACTCTATTATATTGTACAGAATCATCATGGGGCAAGCAATTATATTCATGTACAATGTATATAAATCCTGTTTTTATGCATGTATTAGGGAAACAGGTACAGAAAATTTGTTTAAACCAGCCACTAGAAGGATGAAAATAATAGGCTGAATGGTCAGTTACCAAGAATATGCAATGGATAATCCATGATAAAGAGGCTATTATTAACCCATTATTTTGGACATAATCGTCAAGGATCAAAATTAATCCACAGCTAGATTACACAGATAAAAAATAAAGATACTTTAAAATAAATTTGAAATCTTATTTTGTTTTGGTCATATCTGAGTAAGTTTTAACACAAACACCATGTAATCTATGGAAGGTTTCTTACTTTCAACCACTATCAATGCAACAAATGACACTATACTAAGATACTGTGAACTTCAGTATATTTGATCTTGACTATCTATCATAATATCAACAATGCAGCTCCTTAGGTGATTAAACATGACAGCCTCCTATTAATTTTTTTTATGTAATATTTACGTTTATGAAAGGATTCCCAAGCCAATGGCTTAAAATGCTTTTTTACATTTAAAAATCTGATGCAGACAAAATAATGGACACAAAATTCAGACACCATGCACTAGGATACGTTACATCTCAGCTATACAGTATGCCTGTAACAGGATGCTTCTACTTGTATTGACTGGATGCACCAAATATCCTCTTTCTCAGCGGAAAGAATCACTGTAATATGAAAATATTCTTGGTCCAATATCAAGGAGTGTTAGTTATAACTGAAATCTAATAATGAGTACTGAAATGAATGGAAAGTTATCAACAATGAACATTGATTGAAAAATCAATAGTTCTTGAAAATCGGTTGAAAAGCCTTGAACTGTCAATTTCAAGTGAAATAGCTTGTAAACTGAAATCATTGATTAAAGTTGTCTTTATATATTTTCCATCTTTAATGAGCAAAAATTCCATACACAAACAGTTGATGACACAGACATAACTATGGCAACACAGTAGACACACATCCTGTTCATCTGCATGCAATCAATAAAACCATGTGTTTTGTATGATGTACAGCTATCATAAATGAGTAGCGAATACAAGTCATAAAAAACACTGCTTGATGTAAAAGAACTATTTTTCCAACTGATGCCAATATTTTGTAAGATCCAGAGGCAAAACATTCTGATATGAAACTGATTTACAAAATTCAAAACTCTATGTCAGAAATTTTATATCAATGCTTTCTTTATATGAATTGTGTCATGAATTAGGTCAACAGATGTATTTTCTGCCCAAGGTCAAACACAGTTGGGAATATATGACACTAGCTTATAACTGGTTAAGTTTAACACTTATCACAAATATGTAAAATCTCAGCCAGAGTGAGAACAAAATAATTTTAAAATTTATATTGATTTTGTTCTCAAGATGATTCTGAATGGTTATTGTTACTGCCTTCTCAGTAATAGTAAGATCAATCACTGTTCTCTTAATGAAGTATTACAATGGCAACTAATAAGGATACCCCCATTACAGGCATGATAAAACTTGGGTATGTCCTAACCCTTTTGAAAATTTCAGTTTTTAAATTCATTTTTCTTATGATCAAGTAAAACATTTACGGTATTATCTTTCTCTCTTGTTAACTTAAGTTTTGCTTACTGGTTCTTTAAGTACTAACATTTTTATTTAAGACAATGGAATTTTAAGATAAAAATTTGCTACAGCTGTATGAATGTTGGGAACAGAGCTATCATCAAGCATGGGTTATCATTAAAGAAATCCAGTAATCAGGTGTAGTGCTAGAGTTTCAAGTACTGAGGGCTTTTCAGAAACAATAGCAAGACAGTAATCGATCTCTCTTTCATTGCCTATCTCCCTGCTGAAATGCTGTAAGAGGCCTTACACTTAAGATTAAAAAAGGCCTTACACTTAAGATTTAATAAAAATGTAGTAATATCCAGACACATTACAAGTTTCACAGGACTTACCTGTGAAGGGAACAATGGGTGCATTTTCCATAAAATCAACAGTATCCTCAGCAATATCATCATCTACAGCTGAAGTAAAAACCCAAGTTTTGAATTAGAATACTTTTTCACAAATGCAAGGAGTCTTGATGTAATAATAAGAGCATTGACAGCTGGTAAATTGAGCAATTTTGTATACTGTGTATGAAATTTCACTTCCGTCACAAACAAACTATGCAAAATCAAAAAATATTACATGATCAGTTGATTTCTCATGAGTTATTCCCACATCTTTGCTCTACCTGACAGCAGGAATGTTTCCCTCCAGCATGGCAGTCAGGATCCTGATTCATTCCGAACAGGTATTATCCTCCTGATAACAACTTTATGGTGATGACGGAGCCATCTAACTCATAAAGCTCATTTACTGATCAAAGTTTTGGAGATGAATTCTACTTTGCAATGCAATATGCATTCCTGAATAAGATGCACAATTCATCAACTATTTTAACAGTAAGATCAACGAATCTTCTCTTAATGAGAAACTGTGTATTATGATGGCACTTAATAAGGATACACCTGTTACAAACATGATAATACTTGGGAATGACCTAACCCTTTTGAAAATTTCAGGTTTTAAATTTATTTTACTTATGTTCCCCAATCAACCTGATAATAGGTACAGTCAAGTGGAAAGACCCACTTGATAACTTGCACTTATGCCATGCAGAATCGAGTTAGAAGACAAACTTGAGATTTGATGAGTCAAGTGATGCATAATCAACTTGATAACTGGTTGAGACAAGCGAGAAGACCCACACGACAAATGGTAATTGTAGTTCTTGTAGTAACTGAAGCATGCAGAATCAAGTTAGAAGACAAACTTTAGAACCAAGGAGTCAAGTGATCTGTGATCAACTGATACAACATATTGAAACAAAACCAAGTGTATGAAGCCACAGGATAGCTGACATTCATGTGTTAGTACTATGCAACCCATTGGAAAATCCATAACAAAGTGCACACAATTGAAAATGTAAAGTTAAATACTTTAGACATGGAATGTTCATGCAAGGATATATGCAGTAATTTAAAAAAGTCATCTAGTGCCTACATAACAGCTTGACATGCCTAATCTAACTTTTGTGAATTTTCCTGCAAGCAGTGATAATTGCATCCCTAGTAGATCTGTACAAATAACATTGTTCTTTGTTTGACAACTGTATGATGTCTGATCAGAGCTTATCCTGGCAAACCCTGCCTTCAACTGGAATGGAAATTTACAATTATGCTCCCAGAATGTCATGTATAGACAGGGGGTGATCTCTGTTTGCTGAATCTGATTCAATGACCATGCAAGATCAAGGTAATTATAAGGTGTAGGACCACTATGTATGAAATGTGGAAAAATATGGCATATTACAAGATGCTTGATGTTCAATACTTATGATGAAATTGTGAGGCAATTGAAAGCAATTGAAAGTCTAATGTATCGGGTCTCTAACCACTTGCATATTATTGTCACCCACAAACATAACAACAATATCCAGATGTAAAAAAAAATGAAGAGAAGACATGTCAAACTTCATCCATTTTTCAAAGTTCTGCCCCAAAACCATGAAACTTCATGGGCATAATATTTGTCAAATTAAATCACGGGCTGGATGACTGTCCATGCCAGCAGTGAACCATGCCAGCCATTTACAAATAGACATGGCCTGTAATTAGAGTGAGAGGCATATTAAATGCAGGACAGAAGACCAGGGCTCAATTAAGGGTGAAAAAAAAGAAATCAGCAAAATGGGGGTTACTTACATTACAAATCCTCAAAAGCTGTAATGCACAGTGGAAATAAATTAGCAAAATGTGGCAAGGTGGAGGTGGAAATTAAGATTATGCAACAAGTTTTTCCAGAATAAAAAGCTATATCTCTGTTCCTTAGTGGTTCTGTATATGACCCTAATTACTACCGAGTTAATTATGCATAGTTGTTAGCCCTAACAATGATTTGTCAATGAAACCCATGATATGCTAAGGGGAAATTCAGCTGGCCCTTTATGTCTCAGCTCCTCATCATAACCAAGTACTGTAAAAAGTAGACTGATCCTCTTTACACCACCCATACATTTACTACTGCAAGTGTAAGTAGTTTTACTTATGAGAAAGTAAAACATTTACAGTATTATATCTCTCTTGTTATCTGTAAATTTTGTTTATTATTTTTTTTAAATATTATAATATTGTACAGATATAAAATTTATTTGATTCAAATTCTAATTATCACTTCTCAAGATAAACCCAGGGGGCCAAACTGATAAACATGAAAAGTACTGGGTGAGCTTATTATGGACAATGGATTTTTTAAAGATAAAAGTTTGCCAAAGTTTTGTGACAGTCTAACATTATCAAGCATGGGTTATCATTAAAGAAATATGGTAAATAGGTGTAGTGCTTGAACTTTAACATCAAAAAAGACCTTACACTTAAGATTTAACAAAATTGTACATTGATATAGACACATGATGAGTTTCATTAAACTTACCTGTGAAAGGAAGAAGGGGCAGATTTTCCGCAATATCAACAGTATCCTGAGCAGAATTATCATCTAGAGCCAATGAGAAAACCAAATTCTGAATTAGAATACTTTTATCTAGATTGACTGATTGGTTGCTTGGTGTTCAATGGCACATCAATACATGTAAGGTTACTAACCACTTAGCCAATGCAGCTGCTTAAGTCTGTATGCATGTATAAGTATACATTTATATAAATCTACACATACATGTATAAATTCATATAACATTACTAACTACAATCAAATCATCCCAAAAAAAGAGGTCCCTTAGCCATGCTCATCCTAAATACAAAACTGCTGGGCAAGTTCTGATGGTACAAATAAAGAAAATGTTTTGGTCACAGGGGAATGTGGCACTGTGTCCAATGATGCGGGATTCTAAGGTATTATAAATCAAATGTTTACAAGTTTTAAGCTTCATCAACTGTTTTTCTGAGTTATTTCTGGCATTATGGCAGCAACTGAAAATGAATATATAATAATAATATCACCTAATATCATGGCCTGAAATTGACTTTTTCAATACTACATGTAGCACAATTTTTATAGTTGTAATATTTTCCACTTAAAACTTTCTGGAGTTTACTAGCTGGTGTCAATTCCAAACCCTGAATAAAGATCATATAATAAGATCCCTACTTCATTATTTAATTTTTTAAGTAAATAAAATGTGCAGAATTATTTTTAAAATTTACAAGTTCTACTTTTATAATGAAGCCTAAATGTAGCGAACTGCAAAATATTACCTTCATAATTTCTCTTCTGACCCTTTCTCCACAGTCTGTGTCCTATCTCACGTAACTGTAAATAAAAAATAAAACATGCTCATGGAACTTCATACAAATTATTAAAATCAGGCAATACACAGTAAATCCTTTATCATATTAATGTTCATAGATGTACATAATAATTACAATGCATGAGAAATTTTCCCAAATTTAAGATGTTTTTTTAAATTCTGCATGTCGCAATTTGGCATTCTGTGGCACAAATTGGTTAACCAGGATACATAATTTTCTGCAATGTTTAAATTTTTCTCAGCTGCAGAATCTGCTACAATAGAACCATATGGAAAAATACACACACAGACACACATACAGATATATAATGTACTATCAATCATGAACAGTACAGACCAATCTGCTATTGCATAATGTATCAGCAGATCTGCTGTACAGATGCAGATCTGTTGTCACATTTCCACATGGCATATCAAGTTCTATGTTGCTTGCTGTTGGATCCAACTTACACACAAAAACTAAAAGCATATATATATATATATATAGAGAGAGAGAGAGAGAGAGAGATAGACAGATAGATTGATAGATAGATATTAATGTTGCCTCTGAAAATAATATCAGTACCAAAAAATTCCATTTAGTGACAAATGTTACAGTCAGAGTGACCAGAGCTACAGATTTTTAACCAAGTTTGATAATTTTAATAATAATAATAATAATGATAATAATAATGTAAACTTATTACATCACCTAATCTTTAGAAGCTCTAAGTGCTTTACAGTATTAATAACACATAAAAACATACACAAGTACAATGAAAAGATTACAAAAACAAACACCAAGAAATTACAAAACAAAAACATGCTGACAATAATGAAGGAAGTCTGTTCTTGCAGTCAAAATAGGTGAGTTTTAAGAGCACTCTTGCTAGGACACAGTGTCCTGGTGTCTTAAAATCTATAGGCAATTCATTCCATGAGCTGGGCCTTGGTACGCAAAAGAAGGTTTGTATGATTTGTTTTAACAGTGGTTACTATGAGGCAAGTGTTGGAAGAGAACATTAGTTTCTAGATGGGGTGTACATATGGGTGAATTAGTCAGATAGGTATATTGGACTGGAGCCAGTCAATGAAATGTAGCATTGCAAACAGATTTTGTTTTTTGATTCTAGATCGAAATAGTAGCCAGTGAAGGTTACAGAGCAGGGGGAGGTGTGCTCAGTTCTTCGTACTGTAAGGATGATCTGAGCAGCTGTGTTTTGAACTTTTTGAGGTTTCTGTAGTAGATACTGTGATGAACCAGACAGAAGTGAATTTCAATACTCCAGTTTTGGAAGTACTAAGGAACACACAAGTGTTTTAGTGGCATCAACTGAAAGAAAATTATGAATGGAGCTGATGCATCCCAGCTCCAGATATGCAGCCTTGCATATGTTCATTACATGTTGGTATAATGAGAACGTACTGTCGAGAGTGACACCTATGTTTCTTACTATGTAAATTTAATTTTGGTATTACTGATGCTTATTGTTTGAGGCAAAGGATGTGAATGAGAAAGTTTTTACATGGTGATCAGGATGGCTTCAGTTTTATCATCATTCATCTGTAGCTTGTTACATGTCATCTATGACTTCACTTCAGCAATGCACCTTTCTACACCTTGGATGGTAACCTCAGCTTCAGCTGGGTAGCTATATTTGACTATTTGAGTATCATCAGCATACAACTGGTGAGACACCTGATCTTGATGTATGAAACTTGAGAGTGGTTGAGTGTATAGAATGAAGAGAACTGGGCTGAGAACAGAGCTTTGTGGAACATGAAAACATAGATCAACTGGGCAGGAATGTTTTCCATTTACAGACACAATTTATGTCCTGTTGACAAAGTAGGACTTGAACCATAGTAAGGCTGCATCATGAATACCAAATACATACTGGACACGTTGAAGTAATATATCATAATCTATTGTGACAAATGCCGCAGACAAGTCAAGGAGGGACAGGACTGTAATTGTTCCACTATCCAAAGCAGAGAAAAGGTTGTTAACTACTCTCAGAAAGGCAGTTTTAGTACCGGTACTATATGGTGAGGGCAATATGCCAGATTGCACATTGTTAAAAAGACTATTTAAAATCAGATGAGATACAAGTTGGGATAGAACAACTTTTTCTAAGATTTTTCACATGAATGAGCAGTTAAATCTTTATGGTCAAGCGTTGGTTTCTTCAACAGAAGTTTTACAATGGCTGTGTTTTGAAACATGATGGATATTCCACATATGAGAGAGATGTACACTGTATTGATAACATCGGTTAGTGAAGGAAATAATGAATCTAAGCCCTCAAGCTGCCCTGATTTCAGAATCTGTTTGAGTTCACATGACTTTGGGATGCTCTTCATCACAGTTGTGTATACCAAATCCATAGAGAGAGTTTTAAATGCTATTAAATGTTGCAGTGTATATTATGCATCATAACTGTATGGTGACTATGAGTCAACTGAAATTGTGTTGTCAAGCCTATCTCCAATAGACTGAACTTCGTCAAATAAGAAGTTTGCAAACAGGTCTGGAAGATCAACCAGAGAGAAGGTCATTGGAAGTGGTGTACATTTATTCCTTGACATTAGCTTGTTCGTAATCTTGATGAGCTCTTTGCAGCTGAAACTTTCAGTGACCTTAGTAATGTTGTAAATTTTCAGTAGAATGAGAATTTTCTACAATTTTTTTTTGTGGAATTTCTTTTATAGATCTTTATCCAAGACTTCATTCAGTGAAATAAACAAAACATCTTTAAACTTTTTAAGTGATTGCTTTTTCATTGCTGATAAAATACAAGTCACCTTTCTTGATAAAATGCAAGTTACATTTGTTGTGACACAAAGAATAGGTTACTGTTCTTTTCTGGAAGTAAAATATTTTTAGCCCGTTAGTGCAGTATTAATATTTTATTTTATGTTCTTTTGATTTATCCTGTGGACTGACTTCGGTATATAATCAGCTTGTGATAATGGAGCTTACTGGTTGGTTATATTTCAGTCATTTTCGCAACCAGCTTAGTAGCTGTGGCATATACTACTTTTCATGTTTGTAAAGTCATTAGTACTCATTTAGAAAATGGTAAAACCACTTTCCTGTATCATGCAGTATACACAAACATCTGAGTGCACTGAGTCAACACCTGATTTCAAATTCAGTTGTAGAGGCCTACTTGATGATGACAAATTCTGTCCAACACATACATTTGAAAGAAGAATTGTATTTATTACTTGGGGAATAAATTACATTTTTGGCAGTCACTTTTTCTTTTATTTCAGCTAGAAGTTTTGATATTATGCAATCTATTTCAAATGTTGTGACTCAGAGCAGCAGGCTAATGTGTTGGAAATCATTTAACAAATTGTTATTAAATGGAACCAGATGACTTTCTTTTTTTCTATAAGATAGAACTAATGTATACAGTCTATGAAACTGAAGACCTATATTTACATGAGGACACAATTTCCTCTCAAGCAAGAGGTGGGGTCGGGTAAAGACCAAATTCCTTAAATCTTGCAAGATTTTGCTCTTGCATCACATTTAAGTGTAAGTGAATGAAATCATTTCACTTATAAGTGAACTTCATTTATGTGATGATTGCCTAATCTGCATATAAAATCATAGTTGTTCACCTATATGTCATTTGTAAGTGACATAACAGTGTAGTAATTAAGTAACTCAATTTCACTTCACTTATAAGTGATATACCTAATTTGCATACAAAATCCTAATCCCTCACCGATATGTCACTTACTTGCGATGGATATAAGATACCTATAAGCCACACACAAGTTATTTTTCTGCGGGTTTGAACCTGTATAGTCATCATACAAACTTCTGTCATATGATATTTAATATATTCATCTTTCTCTTCAGCTATGTTATATTCAAGTTCTTCCCCCTCCCCACCACAGACTCTTATCTGAGTTGCAAAATATTGATGAAGCTTAAAAGATATCTTAAACTATGAAAAATATTTTACAAGCTGTCTATCATATAAACTTTGAAAGTATCATATTAACATGTTAAGAAATCTTATAAAATATTGTAGATATCCTATCTTGAAATGCAAGGTAAAAAAACTTTACAAAATATCTTACGAACTTCATTTAACAACACAGAAATTACAGAGTCTGAAATTAACCGTACTCCATACTATAAAGCATTTTGATATGCAATACTTTCAACTAGCAAAAATCAGGCCATGCTCTATGTCCACTAGCATCTTTAAAATACAAAGAATTATT
Organism: Megalonaias nervosa; assembly: GCA_016617855.1. Lineage (NCBI taxonomy): Eukaryota > Metazoa > Mollusca > Bivalvia > Unionida > Unionidae > Megalonaias > Megalonaias nervosa. The sequence goes on from JAECUM010014722.1 coordinate 39,439, forward strand.
AGCAAGAAACTGCTAGTTAATTTTTTTTTGCTAGCAATTAATGTCATATCAGAACCATAAGTTGCAAAAGGCTATCTTGTATATCATTTATTTCAAGCTATGAAATTAATCTTAATTAAGGTCTACCTTAGAATACTTACAAGATATTGGATATTATTAGCCCGACTAAAGGATATTTTTAAAAGTTTATCAGATACATAGCATTATGGTATCAGTTACTAAATGAAATTATTATGTTCTGACACAAAAACAAGAATTATAACATGAATTTCTGGTAATATCTTTGAGCAATATCTGAACTACCAATTTAATAGATTTTGATTCACATAGAATTAATCATACATGTAGACAAATTTCATTGATTGAATTATTGTGAGTGGAGGTGAGTCTATGTTATAATGCCATAGCCAACTTTTGTGGAACCAGTTACCCAATGATACTTAATCATATTTTTCAGTATTTCTATGAAAAATCATTTATCCTGACCCTTTTTGAATAAGAGCTGAATCTACATGATACATTTCAATACCTGATATCATCCAGAAATATGTCAGTCAACAAGTAACTCTTAATATAGCACACACCTGTTTGTGTCTACAACAGTCAGTGTTGCAGTATGTTGGTAAATGTGGTCCACAGAAAAAGATTTTGTGATACTTTACTATGTGTAATGCATATGACTATTACCCACATTGATGGAAGTTTATCCACTGGAGATTTTTTTTATTTAAGCAGTTGTCTGAGCATTTCATTTGAAATTTTCAAGTAAATAAAGAAATTTTCTAACTTAATTAACATTATCTGCCATTCAGTTGTGTGAACAAGATGGCTGAGAAATAAGTATACATAAAGTATAGATAATTTATAGATTGGTATGATTTTAGGTGTACACCATCTTTATAAGGAAGCTGTTACTTGGCATAATGACAAAAACTTTGTTATTTGGTAAAACGAGTGACTTAAGTATATATTTCTCCTGGAAACCATATACATGTACCTATGAATCATTCTGGCAGTAGTAAGTTGCACAGCAGGAGTTTCTCACAACATCCCAATGAAATGTTTGATTAGGAAAGAAGTACAATGGGATATCGAGTTATTTTCTTTTACAATATAAATTTTGTAATATAAAATGCTCATAAATTGCCCCAAAACCTCATATGAATATTTCATATCCTACAAATATACTTAAACTGTTATTGGATTAGAAATAAACAGTAATGAGGCAAAATTGTTCAGTATCTGGTAATGTTCTGCATTTGGATCCATGGAGCTGATCATTAAGTTTGTAAGATATTTTCAAAGGTACATAAACCATCTTATACACATGATAATATGAAATAAGTAGAAAACAAAGTTATTAAATTTATACAATAAGCAAAATAATTTACAAACATAATTAATATTATAAAATATGTGTGAAACAGATTATTAATTATAAACTGTTTTGCATCTTATAAACCTTCTGAAATTTCTTATAACCTTCTACAAAAGTTATTATAAAAAGCTTATAAATACTCCAATATTATACAAATGTATATATGACATTCATATTGATAATACAAGTTTGTATCAGATAGATCCATACTTTGTTTGAGATTCAAAATGGCCATTACTGCTTAACAGGTTTGAGGCAGTTGCTCTGGAGTTTTGTGCTATTTCTCATATCATATGTGTTTGTTGACTGTGTGCATCAGCATTGGTGGTTTCATCATGCATTGGCTGCTCTGCTAGAATGTGTTTTTTCATTTGCTTGTTTAGTGGAGGGAAGGACTGTTAGACTTTGTTTTGAACATGACCTCATCACATTATACTCACCAGTCGACTCGTTGGATACTCAATAACTGCATTAAATAGCAACTCCTTGGCACTCCATACCACACAGTGCACTATGCTTAACCTGAAACTACATTCATATTTACATAAATGTAAACAGCAGTGAAAAAAGAAACATAAGGCGACGAGCTAAAGTGTGTGGATCTAACATCCTCCGCTTATTCCATAAAGCCGTTCCTATGCCACTCCTGTGGATGTAAAATTGTTTTCACTGCAAAGAACTAAATAATTCACCATCTAAAACTATACTACAACTTTCAATTTCACACACACATTGTTTGATCTGGTCCAAACCTCACTCACAAGGGAACAAAGGTCAGTCCATTTTTTTCTGCCTCTACCACCTTCCTCTTAGGACAAAAATACAAGCTGATTGAATCACTCTTTTTGGGGGCAGTTTCCTAACCTCCTGGAGTATGGAAATTTGATAGGTGGCAGCCTGATTATTTTTGAAGATTTTAATTTTCACTTATACTGTCCTGGATTCTATTTAAATTTTCAAACAGTCATTTAGCCATTCCACCCATAAACATGGGCATATTTTAAACTGGATTCTTCAAAAAGACCAGATATAATATTCTAAAGTCCCACATTGGTGTCCCACAAACTTGCATCAGATCACTTCTGCATCACATGCCATCTCGCCTTATCAGTCCCTAACCCAGCTCCTCCATCACTGTTTGCTACTATAAGAAACCTCCCTATGATAAATTGAACCCAACTAATGCATGACATCCAAGTAAACCATAACATCTTCATTTTGTTTTGTAATTTCATGGTGTTTTCTTTTGTAATCTTGTCATTGTACATGTTTTGTGTGTTATCTAATATTGTAAAGTGTTTAGACCTTAAAGAATAAGTGCTGTACTAAGTCCACATTATTATTATCATTACATGTATTACAAAATCAAGTGGATATTATCCCTACGAGGACATTATTTTCTTGTAAATGTTTATATGTTATTGTATACAAATGCACAGGATACACTAACTGCTTTAAAACAACAGCCACCCCAACCCCCACTGAGACATTAGTTTTCCCCAAGACTCCAGGTAAGATAATGTAAGATTTATTCATCTTGTTTGCATTTCAAGCAAAACTGAAGCTGTTGATGTAAACAATCTGACAGACTGCTCAGTGTCCTTTTCCAAGTTTTAGAACAGTATATTTTCAGTAAAAACTTTGTTACCTCGATTCATCTGCAGCCATCATTTGCAATATCACGCTTTTGAAAATAATATAAAGGAATGCAACAAAGCTGCAAAACTTAACAGAATTATTCAGAACTTCTCGACGGCAAACTAAATCTCATCTGTTGTCCGAAAAAGCAGACTCGCCCATGCATATAAAGCGGCCTTGTTAGTAAAGCAACACGCGTTGGTTTAAAACGTGACCAAGATGAGACCCTCTGACGACGATTCGTTTAGAAATTATACACTGATGAATGAACACTAAGTTATGTGCAATTGTTTTTATCCTTGAGGCTTTTAATCGGGTTCGGGTGGGGCGGGTAAGTGAATACTTATGCATCTAAAATTCAAAGGAAACACCATTATGGGTTAAATTTACTTATAAAGTCGGTATGACTGGATTGCATTTGTTTTGAATAATCATTCTTTTTCATCTCTTATTTCCAGAATTGGAAGCAAATGCACGTCCCAAATATATTAGTTTCGAAAAGTATTTATTCTATCGTCAATACATTGGTGACGTTGGTCTGTGCCGTCTGCATTTCTTTTCTTTGTTTCTCTTTCTTTTTTTTAATAAGCTAATCACCTCCTGTTCCTATCCAATTTATATTGATACTATTTTAAACGTAAGCGTTTATTATATTGTTGATACTTACCCTGAGGCTCAGAAGAATTCTGATTCCCTCAAAGATATTGCCAAACATTGTGTAAATAAACACAACCGTGCTAAGGCATTTTGAATTTGATGACTCCTAGTGCTGTTGCCATGGAAGCTCAAAGTCCAGACTGGTATCTTTACTCTTCACCGTATTGCGGACATCTCTTTGTTTTAAGTATAGGCCTACGGGTCACGGGCCAGTCCCTTATGTCACAGGTGCTGGTTACCAAGAAAAATAAGAGCATCCGTCAATGAATAGTGAGGGGGTGGGGAGAGAGTCCAACCTGTAACAATATAGTATTACAGATTGGACTCCCCCAGTCCTCAATTCATTGACGTATACTCTTAATTTTCTTGGTAGCGAGCCCCTTTGTCTGATTATATACAATATAATGTGCAAGAACCAGTCATAAGTGAAATATATGGGAGGCCGTTTTTACATATATTCTGTTCAATACTCTACAAACCTCTATTTCTTTAAAGAGGTCTCGGAGACCTCTACAATTTAATTAGAGAACTCTATAATCTATTTGAGACGTTTCTAATTCAATTAGAGACCTCAATATTTTGTTTCACTTGTAGACCTCTATAACTGAACTGCGGACCTCTAATAGAATTATAGAGGTCTGTAACAGAATTAGCGACCTCGCTAATTCAATCGACATACGCTTTCCAGCAGGCTTGACGCCCGGTTCGGGTGGGGGTGTGGAACATGTGGTTTACTCCGGTCTTATCCTTCATCTTGCTTTACAAGTGTCTAATTTCGTCATAATAAAATTTCTCAAAATGAATCTTGGAAAAGCTTGGGAATACATTTCAACATATTATTAGCTATATTTAGTTTTCAAATAAAAATAGGAGGCTACAATGATTTTCTTCGCTATCAAAGATAAAGGCCTAAAATGATATAAACCGAGTCAATCACCTACTCGAATGAGTCGGATAGCGGTGTTTGATTGAATGCCGGGGATGATTTCATGTCAAAATTATCAATAGCTCCGAAATATTCTTGCATTGCAAATATGCACCGTCCAGACCCAACGGTCTTAATGACATTCTTCATTGGGTTTTCTCCAAACTTAAACTTTAAAACTTTACTCAAAACAACTTTAGTTTCGTCACTAAATTATTACTGACTATTTATTTTCAACTGTCCAGTTATTTCTCTATTTAACCTATGCAATACATGAAGCGGAATCCTGATAAGACTTCGTTGTTTTAATTTCTTATCTTATATCTGATTAACCCTAAACTCTTATCATCTTCTAATGACAATGATTTCAGAAACATGAACACCGACAGACACTATTACTTGTATGTTTTGCTCTTCCAACACATTTCTCGTGTTCTATGGATCCTCAGTTGTGAAACCATTTCAATTTTTTCTTGATTATATAATCTGATATTCCATTTTTTCCAGATATTTTTCAGTCACTTAAATCTTTTTTGGCTAAATGAACTGTCTGGTTCTGACCGTTGGTCAAATCTTTTACTGCTACAAATTTATAGTTTCTAACCACAGTCAATATAATCAGTAGTGTGCATAGACTAAATGAAGTTGAAAATCGTCTTAATCCCTGCAGTGACCATTTGAAATATACGTTCATGTCAACTTTTCATGCCCAGATGGCTTCTCACTTTTGACCAACATTATATTCATCAGCGAATTATAAATAAGATCACGTGAGGAAACACCTTGTTTTGAATTAAAAGGCCTAAACATTAGTGTAGTACGAGACGTCCATTTATCACAGACTGTAAGTAGTGAAATGGGGCACCCTACGGACAATGGGACTTTAATGTTAAAACAAGGGGGGTTGGACTTGAAAAATCTGGAACATCTGGGGCACCCTACGGACAATGGGGCTTTAATGTTAAACATGTTTAAAACAGGGTGGTTGTACCCTACGGACAATGGGAATTAACGTTGGGAATATTGGGCCTGTATAAAAAAAAATATTGGGTTTGTATAGGATTGGAACAGGTGGGGTGATGTCACGGTACTGGACATTGGCAACAATGTTGCAAGTGGCTGACCTCAATCGGGCGAAACAGTGACAGCGGGGAAAGAGGTTATAACGTTATGTCCCGCCCCACCATGCGGATAAGTTCAGCTAGTTCAGCGGTGAAACTATACGAATAAAACAATGCTTGGCGGGGCGGGACATATCACTGGATATAACGCTTGGCGGGGCGGGATTGGATAGACATATATATAGACAAACAAACAAAGACACAAAGATAACACAAATACGTACACCAAACAAAGAAACACATATAAGGCAAAGAGAGTAAATCTTTTCGTGGCAATGGAGGGGCCCTGAAAAGGGCCTTTGGGTTCTTCTATTTTCTCCGGTTCTTCCACCATCTCCTCACTTTCTCTATTAGTCCTTTCATCTTCTTTTCATTCTCTGGTATCCAGTCAGGATGTCCCATTGCTCTAAACGTTTCCTGTATCTTGATCCAGCTTTGATTTAGTCTGCCAAAGTCCTCTTTTTTCTTTCTGTTTTCATTCTCCTTTTTCTACTTAGCCCAGGTATCTTTTATCTTCTTCATCTCCTCTCCCAACACCTTTCTAATCATTAGTTCTGCTTTCTTTAATTGGTCTAATCCTCACTTCACAAAAGACCAATCTGATAAATTCTCTATTTCTTCTAAAAAGTACCTTACTTTTGTCACACCATCAAGAGCCTCCTTCAATTTTCCCACTTTAACATACTTAGGCTTAATAAAACCTATCAACGTCTCCACTTCCTCCTCTATGACTTCTTTAACCAGGTCTCTGGTTACGTTTAGACTGGTCAGTTGACTTGTCACAAAGTCTAGGGTAACTGGATATCTCCATTCATCTGCAAACCTTTCTACCACATATGCTGCATCCATCATCCCATACTAACTGTCTTTCAAGTCATTAAAGAAATTCATTTTCCAAGGTGCTGACTAGTCAACGATGGGGTAGCCAAACTGACGAACGCTATGCTTTATATACTTGAAGCACGGACATGAAGGAAAACATACCTTACAAAAACTTCACATATTATCTTCTATCCACACAGAAGGGGAAGAAAAAAACCATTATCTACTATCCACACAGAAGGGGAAGAAAATAACCCAATATCTACTATTCACTAACACATTATCTACTATTCACACAGAAGGTGAAGAAAAACAGACTGACGATGATGATGATGAAGTTAAATTAAAGTGGCTTGCACCCAATCGGGCATGCGCCACTAGTTTAAGTCCGCACAGCGGACTGTTTAATTATTTCTGGTGGAAGGAATTAGAGCCTCATCCCCCAGGCTTTTATGCCCTCAAGAAGAGCTGCTTAATTAGCCTAAGATGTTACGATTGGACGTAGGACAATTAAGTCCCAAACGTCCGACACTAGCTGGTGAATTGACTTGAATGCTGAAGGGTAAAGTGCAAAAACTTTTAACCTCATCAGCACACTCCTCAGTTTAAGAAGAGACTCGTTGACATGCAGGTAATTTCCGGACTATCTTTCTTCATCCATATTACGAGTCTCCAGTCCGCCCTTGCAGTATGTTATACCATGCACCCACATGCCACTCCGCCACAGCACCAGCTAGGGGCTACAGCTTGAGTGGGAATTGACCCAACACGCACTCAAGCATAATCAAGGTTACAGTCTATTACCACCAGGTGTCAACCAAGCAGTAAGAGACGTCCGTCGCCATTAGTCGGCGACCATGACGTCTCATTCGGGCACCTGGTGTTTGGACGGGGTGGAAATCGTTCCACACTCCGTCTATGTACAGGAGGCCGAGTTAGGCAAAGAAGGAAAGGGTGTCTCAGCATCCGGCGCAAAGCGAATCCATGGACACCGTGTACGCTTCGAAACGCTGGTCAGTACTTATTTCAAATTCAGTCCAGTTGTACTAATGGACAATTCCTAAGCCAATAATGTGTATGCCACCTGTGCAATTAGCCAAATCCATTAAGTCATTAAAATTTGCCTATCACCTATCAGCCGATCTTACTAGTACATAGTGTACATGAAAATTTAACTCCCTAACAGATTTCGATTACTAATACGTCTGAGCGACATATAATAGTTTAGTCAATATTAGGCGAACGGTTAGGGTTTTGAAGGGTGGAAAAAAGGATCAGGTCAGAATCATAGATTGTTCTAATGGGATTCCTGGCCAAAATGGAATCCCTTAAAATTAAAGAGGCAATTTGTAGCCCTAAAAAGGGCTTTTTGGCAGATTAATTGAAGGTCCCTCTGCGGTCTTCTGCCTCTTCAATTTTTTCCGTAGTACGCGAGTCATGTCCGGTTGGTTCAGGAAACTCCTTAAGGTCGTGTATTGCCCTCAAGTATTGCGCAGCATATATCAGATCCATCAGTGGGTAGTTTTGGTAGGCATGTGGGTAATATTGCGCGAGTAGCCTGACCCCAAAGTGCCACTGGTTTGGACTAGGTTTGTAAGAATTTAGGATTCGCCATGCGAGGAATTTGACTGCGCTGATGAAATTTGCTCCTTTTCTGTTATCCTCTATCGCCGATTTTAGTCTCGTTTCCAGAAGTTTTTTCCTGTCGGGGTCCCTCGTAGAAATCCCTCTCACATGTTCTTCCTCTACCTCTACTTCTTCTGTCTCTTCTTCCTCTTCTTCACTAGAGGAGGACATTTATAGATCTGTTTCCACTGTAGTTTCCTTCTCACGTAGAACCCTCTGCCGGGGTGGTGATTTTGTTGCTGCAGGAACATGGGCCACTATACTGGCAAAAGTTTCCTGTGCTTTTTGTTTTACCGGGGCGTGGTACGGTTTTGCCTGGGCAGTAACGATTGTTTACCTGGCCCTAGTTGTTTCTTCAACTTGAGTTGAAGTAGTTGGTATAATTGGCACAGTCTCCTGCTAAGGTTTGTTCATTTGTTGAGTCGTTCTCGGCAGGTTGCTCCCTAACTGGGTCTGCAATGAATGCTCCCTCTGTTGGTGCCAATTTCCCCCTCTGCGACGACTCCTGGGCCTTTGTCTTTTTTCTTCTTTGTTCTCCCAAATCAGGAGCAAAGTTGTTCTACTTTGCTGTGCTCTCAGGCTCCAGCCTGAAGCAACAAGAAGACCAAGTCCCTTTATTACATTCAGTGCCTAGGCGGGAATAAATTGCTCCGTCGCTAGCTCCATTAGTTCGTGTTGCTTGCTGATCTCTTTCCTGAAGACTGAACAGACCTTAAAAAATGACCTTGACCTTACTTAACAGTCTGACGAACGCTTCGCGTTTATATATGTCTTAAGTGCGGACGTGAAGGAAAGCATCCCCTTACACAAAAACTCACAATACCCACTTCACTATCCATGACATGGGACTCGCGGACCTAAAAAAAACACTCCCTCACTTTTTACCTACAATAACTAACTACAAACTCACACACACTGTCTGACAAGGTAGGAAAACGAAGTGCTTATAGACACACTTCTATTTTTTAAATACAATCACAAATTTTGGCAATTTGACTAGTATGTCTTTCCTAGAGGGTTGGGGTAGCCCTGAAAAGGGCTGTTTTGTTAACGGGGTAATGGTAATCTCTTAACGTCTAAGATTGCGTCCCCTTTAAGCGGCAGGCTTTCCGACGGGATAAGGTTTCTTCTGCGGAAAGAGAAGGAGAACTCTTTCATATCCACATGACAGTCGACAAAACCTCTGTCTGGCTCATGCTGCTGCTGTTGCTGCTTCTGTTGCTGCTGCTCTGTCTGTTTCTGAAGTGTGTTCTTCTCGTCCATTCTTCTTGCTCCTTCTTGATTTCTTCTCTGAAAACCTCTTCTATCAGGTCTTTAACCACTTTCAACATCCTGACATTCTCTATCTCATCAGGCTTGGATATCAGGTTTTGCCTGACACGGTGTCAGTTCCCGTAGGCTTCGTTTACCTTGGCTAGTTTTGAACACATCTTCATAGGAGGA
>JAECUM010014725.1:0-10779 GCA_016617855.1 Megalonaias nervosa
TTTAAGAATTAAAATTATAACATTAATAGCAGTGGTGTCTATGGCGCGTCCGTCAGATCTGGCCACTATCGGTGTTATATTTAATCAAATAATGTTACAGTTTACGGTGTTAATTTATCAGCGGACAACATAGAATTTGCAAGCAATGAATTTTTAACTGCGCGATTTTGGAGAATAATAACGACACATATAGAGCTATGGCATCAAGCTCTTTATGTACATCCAGCTCTTTATGCACATCAGGCTCTTTATGTGGATCGAACATCAATCTCTTTATGTGCATCGAGCATCAGGCTCTTTACGTACATCAAGCCCTTTATGTGCATCCAACTCTTTATGTGCATCAGGCTCTTTATGTGGATCGAACATCAATCTCATTATGTACATCAGGCTCTTTATGTGGATCGAACATCAATCTCTTTATGTGCATCGAACATCAGGCTCTTTATGTGCATCAAGCCCTTTATGTGCATCCAACTCTTTATGTGCATCCAGCATCAATCTCTTTATGAGCATCAAGCTCTTTATGTGCCTTAAGCTCGTCATGTTCCTCCAGCTCTTTTTTCTTTTCTTCTTCACTCCTCCAACAGACTGGATCTTACATTTCTTAAGATAGTGGCTGTGGAACGATGGCTCTCGAGCAAGCAAGTCATAACATCCTATTCTACTGGGAAGTTTCTCATCTCTTCTCCTCTCAGCAATTTCAAAAACCGATTTCCTTCTATCAAATTCAAACTTCAAAGTTATTTCTGTTGTCATTCCACCTTTCTTTCATCGTTCTTTCTTCAAAAAGATGAGGTCAGGCTTGAATTTTTTTATCTGATTCATCAGAGATGGGCATGAAGTTCGAGGTGCACATGTTGCAAGTTCTTACAAGATGGGTGATGATTTAAATCGGAGAGGTGCATTGCAAACTTCTGGTAGCTGTCACGATGGTATTCGTGTTCTTCTGTGTATTCATCACGTACATATTCACAAGTATGCTCTATCATTTGCCTCAAACCTACGTGTTGAGTCAGCCTTGTTTACATGTGTTGTTTTAACTTCCTCAGTCTGTTCTCTGAATCTTTAGTTTTGTATAAAAACGTGAATGCCACAAATCTGTTTCTTCTTTATCTCTGATGTGACACGTTCACTATCTTCTATTTTTCTCATCTGTGAATCTATTTTCTTCCTCTATTTCTTCTTTAACCCCAATTCACCAAAAGATCCAATAATAATAACAGTTATGACGTGTTATGTCGGTAAATGATGGATTAGGTTCTTTCAATTGTCGGTCTATCAGCTGTAACGCGATCAACTATAGAAACATAAATAAATGAATACTATTGTTAATACGGAATATACTATGCATTAACGCTAGCACAAGTACATAAAAAATTCATTGATGTAACCGCTCTGGTGGCCTATTGGTTAGAGCGTCTGCCTCGGATGCAGGAGGTCGCGGGTTCGAACCCAGGCCGAGTCATACCAAAGACGTATAAAAATGGTACTAACAGCTGCCAAGCTAGGCGCTCAGCATTAAGAAGTTAGTGTTAGGATTGGTCGGCCTGGTGTCAGGATAATGTGACTGGGTGGGACATCACGCTTCATGTCTGCGGCATGATGCCCCAGTGCTAGACATCACAATAAACTGACACGCTGCAGACATCGTAGTGATATGACTGAAAAATTGTTAAAGCTACGTTAAAATTCCAAATCACACACACATTGATGCAAATATGCCATATCCTGCCAATGATTCTTATTGATTTCTCCATTGGAAACTTTCTTTCTGTTTTCAAGAAAGAAATAAGCTTTAACATAGTTAATAGCCGGAGAAATAATTGAATACGATTACATTAATACTAGTCCCAGCGATCTGCGTAATAGCTAAAATTAATTCTTAAAGACTTCTTTCTGGTAGTCTAATGCCAGTTATTGCAAACAAAATCCATAAAAGGTGTGAATCTGAAACAAAATTGATTTTGGGTAAAAACACCAACTCGCGTCTTATACACATTCTACAGGGCATTTTTAAAACCTGTCTTTTGCCAAATGGGTTGAGATATTTAGATTCTGTCTATTGGTATAGACAGAGGAAATGTCTAAATATATTACCCATGTGTACAAAGCCAATGCCCTCAAGAAAAGAAAGGATTTCAGTTGGGACAATGTCACCACATCCTACAACTGCCTCACTGTGAATCCTAAATTGGCAGCTTGGCGATCCATTAAATGTTAAGCCAGCAGAACAAGTGATTCCAAAAAGTGTCAACATATTTTTGTCTTGTTTGGAACACCCTAAAACATAAACAAATACAAAGAGATAAAGTCCGGGGTGGGGGTTAACAGTAGTCCTACCTACAGCACGGATTACTTTTCCATGTGCACAGACTGTAAAGGGACAACATATATTGTAGCTACATAGTCATATTTAGTTGGTATTAATTATGTTCTAATGATACTTTCCATCTCTTTCCAAAAAGAGGAAAGCAAAATCATCACATCTTATTAGGGACCGCTCTGGTGGTCTAGTGGCTAGAGCGTCTGCCTCGGAGGTCGCGGGTTCGAACCCCGGCCGAGTCATACGAAAGACTTATAAAAATAGTACTAACAGCTCCCTTGTTTGGCGCTCAGAATTAAGAGGTTAGTGTTAGGACTGGTCAGCCCAGTGTCAGGATAATGTGACTGGGTGGGATATGATGCCACATGTCTGCGGCATGATGGCCCAGTGCTAGACATCACTTTAAAGGCACCAGCCATACTCCAACATTTTTCTGTTTACATCAGACTTGCATTACATGATTAAAAGTAGTTATACTCGCACAAAAAGAACAAAAAATTATCAAGTGTAAAGAAGAAATAATAATTTAATTACTCGAAAAAGACATATACAACGCTGTTACTTCCCCTTAGCTACGATTTCTCACCTATAGAGGACGCCAACTGGAAATGACGTACATTTATCCCCACAAGACTAAGTACATGCTTCTTGTTGTCGAAAAATAAAACATTATAAACTATGGATAGGGAACATTTAAACGAAACTGCTGAAAACTAATTTACTGTTCAGCCTTATATCGATATGCGTGCGCGACGCACTAGATCGTGTCGCTTTCAAAACTGTTCCATTGTTTCAATTTATTTTCAAAATTCCCGTTAAAATGGAATGAATGTTGGCTTCCCTATGTTGGCCGACTTTATTAAAAAAAAAAAAAGAAATCGGCACGCTTAAAAGAATCCAAAGGAACCAAACTTGGCTTCCTTATGTCGGCCGACTTCATAAGAAAAAAGCAGCACACTTAAAATATACCAAAGTCAGTTTCCGGGGTTGGTTTGCTTTGTAATAAAATAACCTTTGTATTTGATATCCTGTCGGTAAGTTTAAGCAAGGAGTTTATTGCTCGCTGCCAGTTGTGTTTATCTATTACCGGGCTTCTATTTGTTTGCCATATGAAATCATAATTGATGTTTGCAGGGTAAATAGTATACATAACAATAACTTGATTTAATAACACTTTTGTAACCCATGCTAGCGAAATTATCATTTGCACTCACAGTGAATGTATTTTAAAACAATGATTTTTATTTGCGAGATACCGTCATATAGTAAACCTGGATAAAATACAATCTTGGTCAGTTTGGACTTTGTAACTTATCATGAGTGAATGGCAGGTGCCTTGAAGCAATCGGGTGATATTTTCGTCTCTTTTGCGATTTTGTTATTTGACATAAGCGATACACACTACAGTAAGGATACATATGCAAGCCGGCATGCGCTACATATACGGAGTTCGTGGATATATTTTTCTCTTTAATAAATTTCGCATGATGAAAAAAAGAAGGAATAAATGATAACCATGCAAGGTTAGTTTCTTTCATTTTATTTTCAAAAGCAGCAGAGAGGGTGAACAGACTAGGCTCAATTGTATTTGTTCGAAAAATAAAGGTTCCTACAAAAACCCAAAACACGAGTTTAGTAACTCCAAACCGAAGCCTCTAACCGATCGAGATTCCTCTAAAATGGTTAGCTCATATTGTTATTTTATTTTTGACGCGCGTGTTTTGAGTTCTTGTAGCGTATTTATTTACTCGCCGAACACGTACTTGCAGTCGTCACCCTCTCTGCTGCTATCTCTCAACCGAACATTTTATCGAGACCAATGCGATACCTAGATCTGGGGTCATGTAAATTTATCGTGATAAATCCGTGTAGCTTGTGCTTTTGAAAAGAAGTTTTTAAATTTAATCAAATCCATATCCCCTGAACACCAAGTCTGATGAATATTTCGCAGAGTATGTGTATCGACTCCATTAAACACAACTAAAATATTGCAGTTATCTCTGATCACTTTATGTATTTGTGTAAATCGCTGAGTAATATAAATCACGTCTGTGTTTATGTGTCTGCCTCGAGAAAATATCCAAGCTGGATTTGATTGTTTGTCCAGCATCACATCATCGTATACCACGAGATTATTAATAAATACATCGAAGTCATCTACAGATGGGGCTTCATCAATGTCTGTGATAAAATCAATAATATCATTGCCGTCTTCATCCAGCAACTTTGCATTTTCATCAAAATCTTTAAGTACTTCATAACATCGTTGATCATCTACAGATGGTGTCACTAAATATAACTTATCCCACTTGAGCCATCTCATTCTCAGATTAAGCAGCAGTTGCGTCTTACCAGACCCAGATGGGCCAAGTATAATTGCTCTGATAGAATCTGGTAGTGCTGGATGATGCTTGACTGGCTCTTGTTTTCGTGTCGCTGAAAAGTCAATAATATCCATGTTGTACAAATATAATAAATAATATGAATTTATATTGTGTTCGATGCAGAGCATCCACCCCCACCAGTGGATTAACAACAATAATAACAAAAAATAAAAAGCGTGCACTTACAGGCAAGTGTGTGAAATGTGGTACAAAAAAAATACAAATTTATTTCGTCTCGCATGACGGATGTCAGTGGTGGTGATATCGCTGCTTCACTGGCAAAATTACCAGGGGTTCCATGGGCTAAATACCGTGGTGATAAGCATCTTCTTGGATACAATTATTGTGGTCCTGGAACTCGACTTGATATTCGACTTGACGAACGCGACCATCCAAGACCTGGAGAGTATCCAATAAATGCGATTGATCAAGCGTGTCACGTTCATGATGTTGCGTATAAAAACAAAGATTTACAACAACATATTGCAAATGTGAAGTTGATTCATGCATTAAATTCCATAAAAAATAAATCTGTCAGAGAAAAACTTGCTAGCTTCCTAGTAAAAACTGCGATGAAAGGTAAACTAGTGCTAGGAGCTGGTAATTAATCAACTGATTGTTATCGTAATAATGGAATCGGTTTAGTATAGCCCAAGAGGATATTGGAGGGGCAGAGCGGCGATTAGTAAACTTGCTGATGCAGAAGATGTCTCACGTTCTGTTGCTGCAAATTGGTTATCACGACAGGCAATATGGCAAATGTATCTACCACCACCTAAAAAAATTCAGTACGCACATTTTGATGTCAGCTCTCCCAATGAAGTTCATCAAGCAGATATTTTGTTTTTACCGCACGATACATTAAAATTGGCAGACGTCAATCACGCACATACAAATACGCGTTAACTGTCGATGACGTTGCAAGTAGATATAAGGAAGCAGAACTACGATCAACAAAGACAGCAACTGAAGTTGCATCTGAGTTTGAACGAATTTATCAACGAGGACCCTTGCGATGGCCACAGCTACTACAGGTTCATCCTGGCAAAGAATTTCTTCGTGCAGTATCACCTCTGATGAAAAAACAAAACGTTAAAATCAGACGAGGACACACCGCAATTCATCGCGATCAGGTAATCGTTGAAAGATTTAATCGAGCACTTGCTGAGAGATTATTTGGATATCAATCTGCAAAGGAAATATCCACTGACCTTAAGTCCGGGGATAAAAGATCTCGTGAATGGGTTGCAAGACTACCAAGTGTGATAGCTGCGTTAAATAATGAAATTACTCGTGCAACTTCTATGAAGCCTACCAGTGCGATCACAAAGAAATATATTCCAATACAAAGACATGACTCCTCAAAACAACCAGTACTAGGTAATGTGACTGTAAGATATTTATATGAACCTAGTGAACTTGATGGTGGTAAAAAAAAGAGCAACTGATCCTATCTAGAGTGTGACCACACATAAAATTTCCAGCGTGGTAAGATCCACGGTTAGACAGCTATTTACAGATTAGATTCAGATGCTCCTCAGCGTGGATTTGTACGATAACAATTACAAGTAATTCCTGAAGACACACAATTACCACCGCGTTCACTTTTCTAAATTGGCTCCTCGACGTCGATTACATTCAAGACAGGTCAGCATCACATTTTCGCGTGTGTGACCAAGACTACTATTAATTCTATCCACGGTAAACTGTCTTGGATTATTATTCGAATACTGCCACAACAATACTGTGTTACAGCTCGCACAATGATTATTCTGTCGTTGTTTCAGTGTCATAATAAATTCAGCAGCGAGATCAAAATCGCTTTTTTTTTTGTCACATTGCTTATAACCAGATAATTTTTTCTTGACAACTTCGTTGTTAACTACATCATCGCCATCACTATTGTCAATGATAACCCTCCGCGCTGGGATATTCTTCTGACTCGAGACACTGCCAGATAAACTAAATTTGACTATTCGATCCGATCATCAATAATCCAGATATTTGTATCCGAGATAGATAATCCTTGTGACGACTGAATTGTTATGGCGTATCTTAACGTCCACGGAGTTTTATCCATCGTTAACGCGCTCTCAACAGCACTGACAGGAACTAAAACAATACCATTTAGTACAAGAATTTGTTTCTCCCTTGACTCTGTCAAGGTTCCTGGAATCTCAACTTCAATATTCTGTCGTCGCGTGTCTGGTACAATGTTACAGGTAGATTTTAAAAAATTTCCTTGTGTAACAGAAATAATTGTTTATGAAGTGTATCAGGAACTATCTTTCTACTAGCAACTATCAAAGCAGCAGGTCTCCATAAATTCCAAAAATCACTCATCGTAGTTTCGGGAATTACTTCACGCATTATTTCACATTGAATTTTATCTGACTGCAGTCTGATTAGCTTTATAAATTCTTTCAGCGGTTCATCAATAGCTCTGTGATCATTATTTGTCTCCTCATAATAATCTACGAAAGTTTTTAACCATTCATGCGGAGACTGTCCAACAAAAGGTGGCGGTTGACCATGATCACCACTCATTATCACAGCAGTATTTTTCGTCAACAACCAATCAAGAAACATTTTTAATACTTCCAAAGATACCGTACAATTTCATCCCAGATAATAATCTTAGGAATATATTTTTCACCCATTCGTTCAGGAGTCCATGCGTTTCCGCACCATCTAAAGAAACTATGATAAGTTTGAGATTTTACTCCTCGTTCGTTCATTTCTCTGGCGAGTCTATGTGTGGGTGTGAAAACAACTACATCTGAACAACTGCTGAATAATTCAATCGCACGCGTTGTTTTACCAGAACCACCATACCCATTAAGATGAACGGTTTTATGTCTGGCCTCAGGATCATATACTGATGGCAACAGCGCAGATTTTGATACTTGATTATTATTTTTGTAATATGTCCCCTTAATTTCAACGTCGGCAGACTCAGAATAACTAAATATATTTTCTCGTTTTATTCTCCATTTTCCCCATGATGCATCAGAGCCAAGTAATTGTTTTAGCAAATCCGCATATTTTTTATTGATATAAAATGAATATGTGGCAACTCTAACTGAGGTATCAGGAAATTTGTTTATCATCGATAATAAGTTTATCGAATCGTACGCGAGCATCGAAGATCTTAAATGAGTAAAGTGCGGTGACACACCATCAATTTGGCTCACAATTGTACCTAATTTAGTTCCGTCTGATAAATAAGCATTACTTCAACTTATAAATGTGTTTTTCTCCGTTGTATCAGCAATTATAAAATCGAATTCAGCATCGTCCATAATTAATCTTGTACACGTTCGTTTATGATTGCATGAACCACCCTGAGTAAACTTACCGATTATTTTTGCCGCCGAGATCTTTTGCAAGTTTATTTTCATATTCAGTTATATTAGGATTTTCATCATCAGAATATTTCTTTTGTTTTGGCAACCAAACTTGTTTCTGCGGACGATATAATTGCTTCATTTACTTTCAACGATATCAATATTTTTACATCAAGCATATATCGTAGTAGTACTATTGGAGCCCAATAATTTTCTGAGAAATGACGGCCAAACCAAGCATAAGTAATCGGATGGAGATTCCGTGCGAACTCGAATGACTCTACACAGGCGAATCCGATCAAATCAAAATCTGGCAGGGGTCCATTTATCGCAACTCTGGTCACCTCGTGTGTTGGCTGTCCAAATCTCTTAAAGTATTCAGAACACTCTCCGTAGCCAAGAAAACTTCCAGGATAACATGCTACCATATCAACTAAGATAACATCCTTACGATCGTATTTAATATTCCACAATCTGCCGTGTCCGTATTCGATACAACTACGTCGGACATCAACAAGAAATTCCGATATTGTCGGTGACCATGAATTTTTCTCCTGAGCAAAGTAAGCAGCAACTGATGGAACGGTAAAACAATTACTCAGTAATTGTTCAGCCCTGACATCGTGAGGAGTATATTTCAAAGCAAGATTTTTCATTTCTTCGTGGAGAGATTCTGCACGATAAATTTCTCCGCTAGGTCGTACAAACTGATCATAGTTCACAGATTCTGAACTCTGAAATAACCACACGGATATAGGGGCACTCTTACTGATATTTCTGATAAAATCAAATATATAATCATCATAAAATTTAACTGTTCTGTCTCGTGGAAATATTGATGTCCATGCATGTGCGTTATGATCAATAATTTCTATATGAGCTCCTCTTGATTCATATTTCAATTTGTATAAAATCTCTCTGGTTAATGCCTTCACTCTTATTGGAAATCTTAATATTTTTTCCAGTTCAGCGACGTCTTTGATAGACGCTCCTGTATCTTTAACCGTTTCTGCCCACTAATTTATTTTTTTACGTCTTAGATCCGTTAAACCGTTTCCACGTATCGCGTTTGTGAAGTGTTCTGTAACTCGCTCAGCTACACAATTTATCTTTGATAGTTTCATCGGTTTGAGATCATCAACGCTAGGTTTATTATTTATCGGATACATAGCATAAACAACTGCAGTCACAGGATAAGGTCGTTCATAATATGGTTTGTCAATACCAGTCAACACTCCTGGTTTGGAATTTTTATTTAACGTGACAATATTTCCAATGTATACACGGACAGGGTCACGTTTGTCACGGATAATCCAAGTGTCGTCGTCTGTCTCTACAATAAATTTTATTAAAATAAAATATCTTTGATCGTCGAGATAGTTAATAATCTTCCTTCCTCGCTCGTCATTCATTGTAGCATCGTCAACACTTTTGATTCTGAATGTTGACCACACATGAGCCGCACCATCGTCGCGAAATTCCTTCTTGGCTTCACTGATACGATCAGTTACATCCTTATTCACCAAAGCCAGATCTTGCATCGAAAAACTAAATTTGTCAGTTTGTCAAGATCGAATCTGGCTCTAGAAGATTTAATTGCGGATAATCTCTCAAACTCCTTCATATTATAATTAAGACAAATATATATTTAAATTGAAGTATGATTATATATAATGATTCAAGCAAACGATAAATGTATATGGCTTACGATAGGTTATTCAGTTTCCTGTAACAAAAATTGCATAAACGACTTCTGTGGATACCAAATGCAAAGCGTTCGAAGAGGGAGTCTAGGACCACAACCTTGTTTACGGTGTGGTGTTGGGGTCAGAGGAGAAACTCAGTTGTGTGTGCAGTATGGTGGTAAAAGATAGAGAGAGCTAAAACGATATTATGATAAAAAATAATACCGATGG
This sequence comes from Megalonaias nervosa, assembly GCA_016617855.1. NCBI lineage: Eukaryota > Metazoa > Mollusca > Bivalvia > Unionida > Unionidae > Megalonaias > Megalonaias nervosa. Next base: position 9,974 of record JAECUM010014725.1, read on the forward strand.
AGTCGAATTTCCCATAAGAAACGCCGAAGACTATCTAGCCAGATTTTCCATATCATGATTTAGACAAACAATATTATTATATAAATGGAACAAAATGAACTTGTGAAGCATCTCATCATTAAAAATGATGAAGCATCTTGTGATGGTGTAATCAGGAACTGTCGATTTAAAAAACCAGTCGGTGTTGTTGATAATGTTGGTTATCTCAGATTTAGTGCTGGAAAAGAAAGATATCATTGCCATAGATTAGTGTACAAATATTTTCATGGAATAATTGAAAACGGCCTTGTGATTGATCAGATCAACGGTAGAAAACTTGATAGCTCTTTAAATAATTTACGAGCTATTACACAAAGTCAGAATTTACAATTTAGAAATATTGGCGGTCTACGATGCGCAAGAGTTATTAAATCTGTAAATTTAGAGACTGGCGAAGAAATAATACTTCCATCGACATATGCAGCTGACAAATATTTTGATATTAACCGTGCTTCAATATATTTTGTCGCAAATAATATAACCAAATCGGCATTTTCAAATAAATATGATCAGCGAATAACAGTTCAGTATTTCACACATGAAGGGAGATAACTCTGTCAAGCAAAGCTCTCTCTGGTAGAGTAATTAAGCAGTTGTCTCCCTTGTTTCTTTAAATAGTAAATCATGTTTATTTTATTTAGTGATGAATAATATATTTTTGCTTGTTTTTTTAAGAAACATCATCTTAGTTTTTATGATTTTGTCAAGTTTCTTGCTTCGTTCAGATTTTTTCAGGGATAATAATTAAGAAAAAAGAAAAATACCAA